>JASDQU010310385.1:80260-123614 GCA_032191745.1 Picea mariana
CAAGTGTTCCAATTACCATAAAGCAGGGAGATACCCGTGAAGGGTTGAAGGCTGAGGTCAGCTTGTTCTGTGCATCCCCCCTTGAGGCACCCACCTCTTGGACGGGATCCATCCCATGACCCATTTCTTAGGCTAAAAATCTAAATGTTGCACTTTGACCAAGGTACCTAGTGACCAACTTTAGGACATCTACCCAGGTGGCAATTGTGGGCTACAATTGCGCCTTGATTGGATTTTGTGTGGCTATTGGGAAGTATCACCAGTTCTTTCAGGATATGCCCCCTCTACCCCTCATTATAACCAATTATTTCATCCTTCACTAGTCTCTCTTCCGGTGACTTCAGACCCCACTGTTGAGAACTATTGGAAGGTCCAGTTTTATTTGAGAGGAAGGACGTTACGTCTTCTAGGACACGAGCATTTTCTTTCTTTTGATTTCCCCACGTGGACAAAACCCCCTTACCCATATATATGCTTCTTTCTCATGTTATGTATGATGCACATATGATTACAGTTTGATTTGGATATATACATTGTGTAAACATTCACACGCAAAGGTTGTTTGTTGCTATATTTCTCTCACCACTTGCTGCACATATTCACACAGCTAGTCTGAAATCATAGGGGAACCACAAAACCCCCGTCGTTCACAATGATTGCTCAACCTCCCTTCTATATTAGGGGGAGTATCTGGTTGTACCCGCTCATCAGTACCTCCTTCACACACTCCTATGAGTGCTACTATCTTAGGATCAACTTTGCTTGGTTCTACATTACTTGGGTCAACTTCCCAAGGTCATCCGTTCACTCGCTCTCCTTTACAAGGAAGCGGGGGACCCACTTCCTCTCAAAGAGGGAGCACCAACCCACCTAGTCCCTATCAAGGGTCAGGTTCTCAACACACTATGGCTAGATCTAACCCTCCCACTCCACTACATATGCCATATTTGGCCTCTCTCAACATACCATATCTCACCAAACTCACCAATGATCCTATATTGCATGATGCCACATGGCCTGCCATGCCAACAAAACTTCCTTCAGACATACCAAAGTTTGAAGGAAAGGCAGGGGATGACCCCTCCAACCATTTCATGACCTTTCATCTATGGTGATCTTCCAATAGCATTATGGATGATTCCATCAGACTGTGATTATTTCAACGCACACTCACTGGCGCATCAGCCAAATGGTATGTTGAAGAAAAATCAGGGTCCCATGCTACCTTTGAGTCATTGGACAAAGTATTCTTGACCTTATTTCAATTACCCATATGCCACGAAAATGGTCTCGAACTACTGTCTAACTTCAAACAAGCCTCAGCCACCCACATTGCTGACCACATTCATGCGTGGCGTAGGCGACGTAGTTTGTGTAAAGCAGAAACCACCAAGCAACAATGTCTTGACTAGTTTCTTAGATCACTTGTCTCACTCCTTGGAAAGGATGTAGCTTCCACCTTCCCTCAATCCGAAGAGGAAGCCATCAGTAAGGCCCAATAGTATGACCTCATTTATGCACAGTCGGGGTACTTATACATAGTACTTCCTGATCTTCCAAAACCTGTGCCATTTGGCCAAGACAAACCTGGGATGTCTCACTCAGCAGACGGACTAATAGGTGCCACCACGCACCACGTTCCACAACCCCAACCACCACCAATGTATGGAACACCTCAATACCCACCGACATATGGGGTCACTCCTTATTACCCCCCACCCCCTTATCAACAGCCATACCCTGTTGCTATACCTCCACCCATCGGTGGACCACCACCGGCACCTCCCATACATCCACCTATTCCCACAAATAGTGGTACTCCCTCAACCTCAACTTATAGTACTAGTGAAATCACTACGCCTTCCTATGTACCTTATGGATTGGTACCACCACAAAATCCATACTTCCCATTTCCTGGTCCTGCACAACCCATGGCTCCCCCGCATCCACATGCAGGGGTAAACTTTGTTCAACGTTCTGCTGCTTAGCAATACCAAAATTTTGAACAGTTGAACACAGCCAATCCAACTCATCCATCAAACAATGCCAAGAAGAAAGGTCAAAACAGGAATAACAACAACCTTGGTCAAGGCGGGAATCAACCCCCACAGCACCAACCACCTGGGGGAAACCAGAACCAAGGGAACCAAAATCCCGAAGGGGGCAATAATAACAAATGCCAAGGAAGGAATAATTTCAAAACCATCTTCCCTTGTGCCCTTTGCAGTGAGTTCGGTCATTACACTCACCATTGCTCCCAGATCGCTGATTTCAAATGACTGAAAGATTCTGGTAGTTTTCCCCATTCTCCTGCACAAACCACCCCTCAGAAGGCACCACAACAATACGTACAACAACCCCCGCCCACCGTGCTGCAAAATCCTATTCCACATCAAGGTGTGATCAACACCCAATAGGACGCGCAGCATCCCCCACCTCAGGTGGGACAATATCACAACCCCAACAATCCAGCAGAGCGTACAATTCTCCTCACCAGTGAGGAAGAAATCCTTCTTCAAACATGTAATCGTCGGTATCATACACCTGCTAAGTCTACTCCCATATCTCCAAAGACAAACCCGACACCAACGGGACCCCCGTTGGTGATCCCTCGCCCGTCCTCCGAGCCACCACTTTGCATCCCTCGCATCCCCTTGCGCAGGAATGTCCACAATCCACAGGCTAGGGAAGCTCATAACTATAGCTTAGTAGATGACTTAGCACAATCCCAGGCTGCCATGTTAGTCTTGGAAGTCCTCCAGACTTGTCCTACACAGCCGAAATCCTTACTTTCCACCTTGGGGAAGTCGACCCTGCATATACTCGACTCATCACCTTCGATCTTGATAGCGGAGAACCTCGTCTTCCCACCTTGATCACTTTTCAAATACTAGTGAAAATATGGAACATCACAATTCATAGGTGTATCATCGATGACGGTGCCTCTACATGCATCATGTCCAAAATAGTATGGAAAAAACTTGGTTCCCCGAAACTCATACCCTCTGCCATCACATTACGAGCTTATGACGGACGACCATCCTCTCCAGAAGGGCTCTTCCAAAATGTCCCCATTGAACTCGGGGGCAAGACTATTCTCATTGACATTGAAGTTATCGACACCCCACTCGATTATAATATCCTATTCAATCATAGATACATGTATGCTATGAAGGCAATGGCATATTCCATCTTTCAGACAATGATGTTTCCCCACAATGGGAAGATCGTGACCATCAACCAAGTCTCACATTATGAGCCTAACCCATCTGCCAACCTCGATAACATTCTTCCTCTCATCCACACCAACCAAGACGCCTACCCACTCATCGAGATGGGTCCAGGGATTTTCAAAGATCCATCCTTGTTAGGGACATACCACGGAGCACCACCACTCCTTCATCCTCCTAACCAAGTATGCATCATATCATCTAACGAAACTTACACGGAGGATGCTCTTCCTCCTCAGGAGGTTTCACTCATTCCTGGTGTCTCAATATTCGCAGAACCACTCCAACCGGAGCCTCCTACACACTAATCGACCTCAACAGTCCATGAGTCCACATCCCCTCAAGGGCCTAGTCCCATTTTGGAGACAGTCCCCCAACCCCTAACCCAAATTTCCTTCTTTTACCCTCCACTAGGTATCGAATATTTTCAGGTAGCCGCAACACTCACACTACCAAATATGGTGTTACAAATCCCAGTTTGGTATTTACACCCACCAGAGATGGTCCCTCGACCATCCCTTCCCCCACAGGAAGGACTTCCCATGACGATTCCCGTCATTACCCCCACTACCCCCATACTCACAAACCCCCCTACTACAACTAGGGGTAGAAGGAAGAAGAAGGAGCCCTCTGCTCCACTTCCTCCATGCATCCCACCACCTTGCGCACTATGTGAGAAAGAGGTTCACCAAACCAACAATTGTCCATCACTACCTGAATTACGGAATTTGATTCCCCCCAATCAAACTCCCCCAAAACCTGTCACTACTGCTAGTACCACTACTACCACCAACCCTTCCAGTAGTAAATGGTTGAGGACCAAATATGCTTGTGCTATATGTTCAAAGTATGGCCATTACACCCACCATTGCCCAGCACTACCGCGCTTTCGGCAGACATTAGCGGTCGTACGCCAGAACTTCCAGAACAACCCACGCCCTGCTACGTCCTCTTCGAATATCACTGACATTCGCTATGTCACCACTTCAGTCAATGAACGTATAAGATTCCCTTGCTCTATCTGAAATTCATTCACTCATTTTACATACCAGTGTCCTATGATCCTTGCATATAGGCAATGTCAATTGGCCCTGCGTCATCAACCTGCAGAGGCAATACTTGACATTACCCCGTCACTTGTGGATCTTCATGTCACTTCTCCCAAGCCCGAGGAACTCCCAACACCTCCATGGTTCTTAAACGACATCTCTGAGGATTTACCCCGCAATCCCCCAAACTCTCCATCTCATTCCCCTATGGATACTCTCCACCCAACCACCACGGGCACCCCTCAGTACTTCAATATATGGTTCATGTCGAGTGAACCCTCACCATCAGCTCACACTGCTTCCCTTGCTTCTCCAACAAGGGGCAATCACACTAGCACTGAGATCACTCCTCACGACCCCTTGTATTCCTGGCATTTCCAATGTGACGAGGAAATACTCGAAGAGATAAACCACCCAGACTCACCCTAGGATGCGCTACATCACTGCGCACTCTTCTCTCCACAGGAAGCCCTCATGCCTCCTAACCAAAACCCCATTTACACGATCGAGACCAAAGATTTTATCCCGTCCGGGCATATTGATTGGTTCAACAATCCCATTCCTTCCCCTGATGCATTTGAAGAAGGCAACATGGCCAACATTTCCCCCACCATCAAAATCAACATTTCCATTAAAAATGGAATCATCGAAAAAATCACCATTGGAGCTGCTTGCACTCCTCAGGAAATCACTGCATATAAATCCCTCTTCCAAGAATACAGGGATATTTTCGCTTGGTCATACATGGAAATGCCTAGCCTTGATCCCTCTATTGTAGAACATCGCATTGACACATGGCCTGACATCACACCAGTCCACCAGAAATAGCGACCGCTACACCCAGCCAAAGTTGCGGCTATCAAAGCCGAAATTGACAAATTACACGCTCCAAGGTTTATTTACCCCATCCCTTATACTTCATGGGTTTCCAACCCTGTACCCGTCGACAAAAAATAGGGCACTATCCATGTTTGCATAGACTTTCACGATCTCAATAACGCATGTCCCAAAGAAAACTTTCCCACGCCATTCATCGATCAAATTATCGACGACTGCTCTGGCCACGAGGCTCTCTCCTTTATGGACGGATTCTCTGGCTATAACCAATTCCAAATCCACCCAGCCGATCAGTATAAAATTGCATTCATTACCCCGTGGGGTACCTTTGCATATTGTGTCATGCCTTTTGGCTTAAAAAATGCTGGCACAACTTTCCAGTGGGCAATGACATACATCTTCCATGATCTGGCTAAAATCATCCTCACCTACTTGGACAACCTCACAGCTCGATCCAAGAAATGCACCCAGCATCTCAATGATTTATGAATCATCTTTCAACGGTGTCGACAGTACAACATCCACTTGAATCCTCTCAAGTGTGTGTTCTGTGTCACCACAAGGTGCCTCCTCAGGTTTATTGTTTCCCAAAGTGGTATTACCATGGACCCCTCAAAGTCCAAGCTATCACCAAAATTCCACCTCCCCGGAATTTACGGCAACTACAGAGTCTACAGAGAAAAGCTAACTTTCTCAGACGCTTTGTTCCTGATTACACCATACACGCACATGGTTTCCTTTTCTTACTACGTCACGACATCCCATTTCATTGGGACGACCATGCCCAACAGTCATTTGACGATCTGAAAGCAGCGCTTTCAAATGCACCCTTAATTAGTGCACCTGACTATAATCGCGACTACATCCTCTATGTATCAGCATTAGCTGTATCAGCATTAGATGTATCAGTAGCTGGCATCCTCGTCCATCTCGGAGATGAAAATCATGAACACGTCATTTACTACATTAGTAAGAACCTATCAGGACCCCCCTTGAAGTATAAACACGAAAAGAAGCTTGCTCTTGTAGTTGTCCTTGCAGTCCAGAAACTGCGCCATTACATTCTGCTTCGCACTACAAAGGTCATCGTAGATTCCAACCCTATGCAGTACTTTCTCAGCCGTCGACAAGTTAACGACAAATTCTCTTGATGAATCGTTATCCTTCAGGAGTACGACCTCAATTTTTCAACACCTAAGAGTAAGAAGGCCCTCGTTCTCACCAAATTTGTCACGGCCCTCCCCTCTGACACGACCAGTGCCCCCGTCAACACCGACTTCCCAGACGAACATCTCTTTTACATCACTTCGGATGATCCTTGGTATGGCGACCTCCTCATCTACTTATGAACTCAAAATTTTGGTAACCACCTTTCATGAGATGATCATCGACGTATTCGCCATCAGGCCCCCCACTATCTCCTCATCGGTGACATCCTATACCGGCAGGGTATCGACACCATACTTCGTCGAAGCCTGACTATTAACGAGGCCGACAGAGTCTTAAACAACTATCATAGTGGCACATGTGGGGGCCATCTTTTGGGCATATCCACTGCTCAAAATATTATCCGCGTCGGTTACTTTTGGCCTACCTTGTTTCACGATTGCATTCATGCCATGAAACGTTGTGAGCAATGTCAGCTCTATGCCAACAAAGCCCGAGCACCCCCCGCCCTTCTTCACCCTGTCATTACGACTGACCCCTTTTGTAAATGGGGCATTGACTTTATGACTTGTAATCCCCCCTCCAGCAATGGTCACAAATACATTGTTGTCGCTGTTGATTACTTCACCAAATGGGCTAAAGCTATGCCCACTTTCAACAACACCGCTAACAATGCAGCGCGCGTTTTCTTTAATCACGTCATATCCCGTTTTGGCGTACCACTCCAACTTGTTTATGATCATGGGAAACACTTTGAGAATGAGATCTTTGTCAAACTCTCATCTCGGTTAGGCTTCTCGCATGAGTTTGCCTCACCATATTACCCTCAATCAAACGGATAGGTCGAGGCAGTGAACAAAGTCCTCAAGACCATGTTACAGCGCACGGTTAATAAACATAAAACCAATTGGCATCATATGTTATTTTCTACGCTATGGGCTTATGATCAAACGATAGTAAAGACCGCTATAGGTTTCACGCCATTCCATTTAGTTCATGGGGTCGAGGCAACTCTTCCCATCGAGTGAGAAATTCCCACCTTACGCACCACGATTGAGCTATTACCTGACACTGCTCCAATGGAGCAGCGCTTGCTGAACTTGGAGTCACTCGATGAAGATCGTCGATATTCCTTACAGAACAATGAGGCAGCTAAAAAACGATCCAAAGCTACCTTTGATCGCCATGTCAACCTTCGATCATTTCGCGAAGGCGACCTTGTCCTGGCTTATGATATCGCTCATGATACCTTTGGCCACGGAAAATTTGAATCACTTTGGCATGGCCCATACATTATCCAACATTGCCTCACCAAAGGTGCATATATCCTAGCCTCTCCTGAAGGCCTCTCTCTCAAAGAACCCGTCAACGGGTTGTATCTCAAGAAATTTTATGCTTAAACGTAGTCATACTACTTTAGGTTATTTCTTTTTCTAGTTTTTTTTCTTTTTATCCTCCCCTCTCATCTAAAGTATCCTTTGTGCTATTGACAGATACTTCCTCCACCAGCCTACCACATTGGTTATGCCAACGGCGCCAGCCATTGGATGCAAAATCTCACTTCGGCGGCTTGGGCTCTTTACACCCCCTCACATGAAATGCTACACTCAAGCGGCATATGTTTGGGGCCAACAACCAACAACCAAGTCGAGTACACTGCTTTCATTGGCCTCCTGGCCGACGCCCAACGTCATCATATTCATCACCTTAGCGTCTTCCTCGACTCTCAACTAGTTGTTCTCCAGCTCAACAATGTATATTGTGTACGCGATCCGTGCCTCTTTCGCAAATACCTGTAGGTTAGACTGTTATCTCGACATTTTGATTCCATTACATTTACACATATTCCAAGACAATTGAATCAAACAACCGATGAAATAGCTAACATGGTGTTAGATTGGCATATATCACATCAAGCTACACATACATAACTAGCACACAAATCCTGTCACAGCATATAGATAGAATAGACATCATCATCAACAACAAAAACACAAGTAAACAACACCAGGATCGCAAAATATGTTTACTCATATATATATAAAGGCCTATCAGGCCATCCGAATGTTTACATACAAAAATACATGTGCCCACAGGCCAGCACAGCACCTCGGTACAAAAATCGGCTCACCAGCATATATACAACCAAAAAGATATACATCATACATCAGTCATGGTGCCTCTATTGCACCACCACCTGCTCCTCCCTCAGGAGGAGGTGGTGGCCCACCACCACCTACCCCAGGCGGTGGTGGACCACCCACAGGACCCTCCTACCCCGGCGGCAGGCGTCCACTAGTCATCGCAGCTAGCACTGCTGCTCGCCGCACTATGGCCCTCCATGGTGGCGGCACCCCCACACACTACTCCAAGAAGCTCTCATCCTGTATACATGTCGACATGCCCTCAGGCACGTCCTACAACACTGTCTCCAGACGATGGCGTATATCATCAAAGTCCACTCCGGCTGTCGTCGAAGGAGCATGTGATGGCCCCGCATCAGGGTCATCGAACCGGTGCCACATCGCTGCCCTCTCAGGCTCTGTTGGTCGACCCACGACATCCTCCCACCATCGCCTCTCTCCCTGTGGTCGTCCCTTTGCCTCTCACCGAGATGGCGCTCGCTGCATCTCCACCTCACGCCCACGAGGTGCCACGTCTGCACATGCAAAAAACAACAACAAAAGATTGTATCAGCATCTATATCATATATGGATTGTTATATCACAAGACAACATAAATCAAACACATGCACAAATACTGAACATACCTCGATGGTCAAAAGCCTCCTCTGGAGGCAGCACCATATCCGGGTCACCCCGAAAGTCAACCCCAGCATAGGGGTACCGAAGTACTACCTGCAGCATCTGTCGCCATATCCGCGCCGCCTCTACTGAAAATTAGTGGCCACCTTCACCACCACCGTGGCGAACCAAAATTGTAGACCACCACCTCAATCGCAGCTCTCGTGCCCCCGACATCTCCAGCAGAACCCTCGGGCGTAGCATCGGCACCCTCTCCAAAAACCAGGCTACCAGGATCGACCCAAAAGCGAACTCTCTTGTACCTATGGACTGACAATGGTCCAACTGTGTTATCATCCGCACATGCAGTGTCAGTCCCCATGCAAACTGCTTGCCGCCCACCACTCTCTCCAGCACTAGCAGCTGGCCACCACTAATCCATTGGGTCGTAAGTGACCCATATACACAAATAATCATCGTCGCTATGCAACGATGAGCCAGGGAGTCTATAGCACTAATGCTCACCACAGTCCCCGACATGAAGTTCTCACTTGATCAGTATCACTCGCCGATCGTCACAAGGGATATATCCCTTGGCAGCACAGGCTTTGCCGGTAGGGGCGTTCCCCGAAAGGGGAGCCCAGTCAGAAAATATACATCCTCCACCACAGTGAAGGGGATCTTCTCTCCTCGCACGAGGAAGTAGTGCAGCCCCAGACTCCACATCTAGAGAAGGAACTATAGTAGATACTCTTGTGCCCATATCAACAGGCACTCAAAGAACTTTAGCAACCCACAGGTTGCTAAAGTCGCTCTCACCTCAGGCCCCTCAATGGCCACAGCATCTCGCAATTGGGCCCAGTCTCGCTCTCGCCACCACACTGGCATCGTCGATGCTGGCCATCTGAAAACAACACAGAGTCCTATATCAGCCCAGATAACCATCCACAGCATCAAAAAGACTCATTTTTTACCCTTCAACATTGCCTCCTAGGTGCGGTTTTTGTTCCCACAGGCGCGCACACATGCACGCATGTTCAGCACACAGGCGCGCATATGAGCACGCCTGTACACCGGACAGGCGCACTTCAATGTGCGTGTGTTTGCTTCACAAGTGCACTCTTAAGCACGCCTATTCACCATACAGGCATGCACTAATGCGCGCCTGTCAAACCTACAGGCGCGCACTAGCGCGCGCCTGTTCACATCACAGGCGCGCCCTTCGGGCGCACCTTAAATTCCCCTTACCATGCACCGATGCATGTAGATTCGATGGATAGGCACGCACGTATGCACACTTTCCACCGAATCGCCCATGCATGTGGGCCCACACCCCATAAAAAATACCCTAATTACCCCTGTACAGCCCCCCGTACCGGCCCTACCCAAAAATTGAAAGCCTATTTCTATGTAGGATGATCAGACCACTAACCTGATACTCGCAAAATGCCAATTGGATGCCTTGTCCTCCGTGAATATCCAAATCTCCTCTGAAATCTGCTCGTCCAGTCACTGTTGCAGCAGGTACAAATGAGGTGGAAATGTGGGCTCTACAACTATATATAGGCCTTTTGCCAAACTTCCACTCACCATTCTGGGAGCCCAAGGTGTCCATTTTTCAAACCGTCTTCAACCACGGGATCATCATCCCGTCACCTACATCACAACTGTCCCTGGGTTACTTTTTATCCCAAGCCCCCGGGGCACCTTTTTTTCATATCATGGTCAGGTACGCACATGCATTGTCACATTTATCTAATACATGCTCATATCTTTGATTCTCTTCAGGTATTGTTCACTTTTGGGTATTTGTTTCTCATATGTGCAGTTACTTTCTCCTCATCCCTCGACATCACCCCTTCAGGTATATACTCAGCACTGGCATGTAGTCTTTCCCGCTGTATCACACTTGCATTTCCAGTCACGCCCTCTGATGATTACCTCTAGGATCTCCATTCCCGGCTCTGCAGTACCCACGCCTCCATTTGCATCTTCAGGTACTGTTACCCGGTAGCATTCTTACCCACATGAGTTGTCCCATTCATAGCACCTTTTGCCACTTTTTTGACACTCATGCCATTTTTCATTACCCTTTAGGGATGGGAGTCCCGATAGTCTTTCATCATGTCATGAATCAGCCACATTATCCTTCTCCTCATTTTGCTATTTTTCCCACATGGGCTCCCATATTATCTCTTTACGGTTCTATTTTTTTACCTGCACCTCCGCAGTATCATAAACCTTCCATTTCATCCACAATCAGTTTGCCCATCTATGAACCTATCCTCATTTTACCTACCTCATACAGAAACTCACCAATGGGGCCCCCACCCTTCATCAGTTTTCCAAGAAAATTATGCCCTCTCTGGGGCACGCATTTCACACTGGGGCACCCGTTTCTGTATTTGTACATTTCTCCCCAAAAAATTATTCATTATTTATTGTACAAACGCCTTTATTTCCAGTCATTACATTTTCTTTTGTCATCACCGTTGGCGACTTGCTTCCTTTTGGCCACACGCAACCCATGTCACCCTTGGTTGGAGCATTACTTATCATCTACCCTTGCCGGCATCATCCATATCTTTAGAGTACTCCACTGGTCACTTACCTCTACCCTCTAAATTTTTTCACCTTGTCCCGCCTCTGGCACAACTTATCATCGTTCTTGTCGTCCCCCTGACACTCGACCTTGTTACATGGTTGCAGACACTTTTTATACATCCTCCAACCAAGGGCAGTCTTGAGTCTTCCCATGTCTTGACTTCGTCCATGTACCTCTGCCACTTCCTCACCTCAATAGATCCCATGAATCCCTTTACTTCTAGGAGTCGCGTCCCCCTTTTGTCGACATCAGCACAATTTTCTGGAAGGGCGACAGTATCTTGATTCTCATTCTCTATTCAATGAGAGATCTCGGACGGCACAGGGTGAAACACCATTGCTTCATGCTGTCGTTGGCCCCCATAACATTCGACGCCACCACTTTCTCATGTTATGGTGGGTCTTACTTTGTGACTATTGCAGTTATTTTTACCATTTGCCGAAGACCTCTGAACTTGGTAGGGCCATCAATGCCCGCATCATCGTCGCTACTTCTTACTGCGATCATTACATATTATTCAGCGTATGTTCCTTTGCAGAATTGTCTTCTACCTTTATTATCACCGCCCCCGAGGGCGCTGCAGTCATCTACACCAACACTTCAGTCATCATTTTTCAGAGTTACATAACACGAGCATGGGGCATGCCCGCCTCATTTGTACACAGTTATATATTTTACGCACCTTATGGAAGGTCGGGTTCTACTAGTTCCTTTCTCTTCCAAAGGATTGCTCTCACCGATCCCACTATTTCTCTCTCTTACAACAACATTTTTAGTAGAAGAAACATTGATGGATTTCGGCTATACGTATGCTCCTAACCTCATCCATCAGGGGGCATCTGTTATCACTGAAATTTCGTCCACACATGGTGACAAGAACTCAACATCGTCAAACAGTAATGAAGTCATTCATGGCACTAAATTAATCACATAGCATTCCAAAAAGGTCAAAAACTATACAAAGTAGCAAAAATTGAAGAGCTCTTTACAGAAGTTAGGTGCGCACGCGCATGCGCTGAACAGGAACGTACCATGCGCGCATATACACACGATGCACAACTGTGGGCGCAAAAACCCGCGCACCTGCTCAACGACGCATTTATTGAATTGGTCGGCCTCCCAACCACTTATGGATCAGCTCCCAAGCCGATTTGACCCTCAAATCTGAGCTGAATCCACATGGTAGGCTGGTCAAAGACCTAATAAAGCCCTAACGAGCCTTTTTTCACACTACAAAGGAGTTACATAATCACCCAATGCAATGCTATAAAAATCCATGAAGAAACCTCATTTTCTAAAGGAATTTCATGTAATGTTATGCTGCCTAGATTTTTTTAAGGACTCAATCATTGACAAGACCACTTTGGCACCATTTCATTGAGCAACTCACCTCTCCATTGAGTAGGTTTGCAAAGGAGTTCTTTCATCATCATTTTCATTTTTCTTGTTGTAAGGAGAGCAAGCTTGTGAGGGACCAAGAGCCTTCCTTTGGAGGAAGAAGGGACTCATAGTCCCCTTTCTTCATTGTGCTTTGATTTCATCAAAGATCAGCCTAAAAACATTGGTGACATTGGTCTTTTTGTCCTTGTTATCTCTATATTTCCATGCTTTTAATTTTAGTTTGTATTTGTTTAATTCTTGCTTATATTTGTGTTTTCCTTTCTCTAACTCTTTCCTCTACAGTTGTCATGCTCAGCAAGACCCAACTGGGCATGTAAGCACCTCTTATTTTCTCACCGAGGTGACAAAGAGGGTGCAAACAACCATTCATTAAGCACATGAAAATAGTTGGTGCATTTGACAATCCAAATGGTACCACCCTGAACTCATAATGACCATACCTTGTCCTGAAGGCGATCTTGCTAATATCTTCTTCTTTAATTCTTACCTGATGGTATCCTGATCTGAGATCTATCTTTGAAAATATCCTTCCATCCTTCAATTGATCAAAGAGGTCATCAATCCTTGGTAGAGGATATTTGTTCTTAACAGTCACTTTATTCAATTGTCTGAAGTCAATGCACAATCATAACGTCCCATATTTCTTTTTCACAAAAAAGACTAGGGCACCCCAAGGTGATACACTTGGGCGTATATACCCCTTCTTCAGAAGTTCTTCAAGCTACATTTGCAACTCCTTCAATTCTGGTGTACTCATCATGTAAGGAGTCTTTGATACTTGCGTTGCTCTAGGAATCAAATATATAGAGAAATCAATGTCTCTCCTTGGGGGTAGTCCTGGTACTTCCTTGAATATATCTTCAAACTCTTTCAGGACTACATAATTCTCCAAATTTGGCACCTTATCTTTAGGTGTCTCCTCCATATGAGCTGCAAATATTTGGCATCCTCTTCTATAACATTTCTTCAGCTGTAATGATGAAATTTCTCTAACGGTTACTGCCCTGGGAATTCCCTGCACTTTCTTTTGGTTCCCTTCTTCATCCAAGCAATTGAATTCTTTTTTATGAAAATCCAATAGAGCATGATGTGGTTCCAACCAATCCATTCTAATTAAATAGCCATAGGAACCTAAGGGTAAGATGTTCAAATATGCCCTAGTATTTAGTCCATTCATGTCTATGAGGCAAGACTTAACCATCTCATTAACTTTTCTTCTGTCTCCTATAGCATGTTGCACCAAATAGGATTTCCCATGCTTTCTTCTTGGTAAATGCAAACTTTCCACCTTCTTTGGGTCTATATAACTATGGCTAGCTCCTGAATCAATTAAAATAGCAAGGGTTTGGTTTTTTATCATACCTTCCACTTCAATCATGTGGGACTAATACTCTGCTTGCTTGTTGTCCAGGGTTGCATAAATCCTTGGCACATTTCTTCCCATGTCCTCTACTATCTTAGCTCATTGTACATTGTGAACAAGCCTACCTTTTTTGAGTCTGTGAGGACAATCTCTAAACCTATGGTCTCCTTTACAACCCCAACATTGCATAGGTGGTTGTCTTGGCCCTTAAATCCCTTGTCAATCAATTTGGTTTCCTTATGCATTTGCGGCCATTGTGGAATATTTTTGAAGAATGGTGGCTTAGCTCCCTTCTTCCTCTGATCCATCTTGTATTTCTTATTGTCTTCCCAAGCCTTTTGGAAAGTTGGTCTTTCTTTCAGCTGGTCATATAAGAATTTATCTCTCCTTATGGTCTCTTCTAATGTCTTTGGATCATCATACTATATTTTTTCACTGATGAACGATGGAAATCCACTTAAGTACCGTTGAATCTTGACTGTCTCATCCTTAATGAAAGAGACATACTTCAACAGTTCCAGAAAACTTCTCTCATATTCATCTATGGTCGTACTTCCAAGCATAAGTTCAAAGAACTCTTTCATTTTCTTATCATAGTATCTCTTGGTCAATTATTTCTTCTCAAAATACTTCTTGAATTCTCTCCAAGTAACACTTTTCTCTACAATGTGTTGTACCTGCACAAGTTGATCCCACCACATGGAGGCCTTTCCTTTGATTTGATAGATAGTGATTCTACCTTCAACATGGGAAGAATAATTATGCAATTCAAAATACTTCCTCGTGCCTAGCAACCATGTTTCGGCATCTTCATCTTTCTTGTGCTCACCATCAAATGTAGGAGGTTTGATTTTGTTCATTTCTCCTCACAGCTCATCCATCCCAGATCTATTATACTTTCAGATAGGGGATAGACTTTAGTTGTTTCCTACTCTCTTATGGGAATGCCTATGGGGATTATGGTGATGTCTACTAGCACTTTTTACTTCTCCCTTCTCCTCTGAAGATTTGTGACTCTCAGATCTACTTGAGTTACTCTCCTTAACCAATTTCTTCTGTATTTTGTTCAAACCTTCCAATATCTTCATGTTGAAGTCATCCTGTTGCTCTTTGTCTTTCATAAGCCTTTCATTATCATCTTTATGTCTTTGGACATCCTTCTGCAAATTCTTAATGTTCTCAGCCATATTCATATCTTCATTCCTTTCTTCTCCATGTCCATTGTAGTTCATTCCTTCCATGCCCAAATGGACATCCATCCCTCTGCTCTTCTCTAGAAGAATGTAATTCCCCTGTGCCTCTTCCATTCCTACGAACTTTGCACTGGTCTAAATTGACCGAGTTATTATTAATTCTGCAAAACGTCCAGCCATCGAAACTAATCAGATTAACAAATCAGCAATTCATGAGAATATGCACCATTTTGATTCAACATACACATCAACATTATCACTCCCAGTTTCATGGTGTTATCACCACGAAAATTCTAGATAAGACCCAAGTCTCGAGAAAATTGATGCGCAGTTCCTTCCGAGATACACTTGCACAAGAAGGTGGTTTTTTCGAAACCACTTTCACCAAGACGCGGTATTACGTGTCTCAACATGTCAAATCCACCAGTCGTGGAGTGGGCGATGACTAGTCAGATCACCCTGTTTCATTAATTTGGTACTTCAAAGCCATGTGACATCAGCTGAACACCACCATGTCTGGTTAGACTCTTGTTTAAAGGTAGAGATCACTAAGCTGAAGTAAGTATTCAAATAAGATAAGCATGTCTCAGCGAATTTTGAACAGTCGGTAGCAGAGTTAAAGAGTACAAGAGATGATAGGCATGTTCTTCAATGACCCTTTTTACAACAGGTTAACTGTTGTCATCACCCTTTTGTAATTTTGTGATTAATATGATTATATAAATATAGAAACGGATTTTAGACTATTTTATTACAATTTCTATATGGTGATGTTATGACTCTTGTTTTCTTTTATAATAAGTTTTTCATGTAATCTTCTATTTTGTTTTCATCTGTCTAAATCGAAAGAAATTAAATTCAAAATTAATGCTTCAATGCGGTTATGTGTTTATTTTTCTTTTATTATTATGCAATTTAAACTCAGACTCCTCGCCTTCCAAGTGACTTCGCGAGCATTAACTTGACCTGTTCATTTATATTATCGTGCATAGAAATATTACAAGGTAAACGCTTCTCCATGCACCTAAATCTATTGTGCATTTCTTCTTCGTCGTACTGACTACTTACGTGCACTATTCTGGCATTGTGCGCTAATATCCACTGCGCACAGTTTTGATACTGCACACTGATATTCCACATGCATTTTCATCTTATGCATGCACCATGTCAAGTTTAACATATTCCTTCGCGCTCAAATATCTGCACACACTATTGAATATACTATCGCAAAACAACTTATACTCGTACTTATGTGCATACCAACAAAACTCCTCTGCATTAAGAAATACTTGCGCACCCCATGTGCACCTTACTATGTGTGTGCTTACCGCACAAGGCTAATTTCAGCATGTGCATCTACACATAAAAATCTTCCACGCCACGCCACAATTTACCGCGCACACTAGCATGCCACGTTTTCCTACGCGGTTCCAAATTTACCATGCGCGCCAGTACTCCAACCTTTTCCAAGGACACTTTATGACTCTAATTCTGGTCACTTCGAAGTTACTTTTCTATGAATATTCACTTTGATTGCACCCTTCTAGTCCATCCAAGATCAGTGTTGAACTAAGGCTCTGATACCATATTGTAACAATCCCCCCGACCAACCTGAGGTCGAGGTACGCCACTTTAGAGAAACCACTCATGCTCTAACGCCATTCGGTAACATTCCCAGCCATCAGGACGAGAACATGCTACTCTAGGGAACACTTTCATTTCCATACTGCGAAACATATAGTAGCATACCCAGTAGTCAACTAAGAAATGCCACCTAAATTTACTCTTTAGACTGCATGCAACTAAAACATATACATACAGCACGCTCGCGGAAGCTTTACATCTAAACATGACATACAATTACTTTCTGTAACATATGAATTTTATATTAAAATAACAGTAATTACTGATATGCATCATTTACAGGAAATTACCCATAAGCGCACAAGAAATCATAGTCACATATGTAAGATAGGCATGTAAATAACAAAATAGTACATCCATATATCATACAATTGGTACTTATCTTAGAAATACTGTCACCAACTTATTACAAGCTGTCCACAAACCTCCCAGCCATAGACTACATTGTTCATCACTCTCAACAGTGAATCACCCCTGAGCTAGGACTGAATTCCACCTAGGGTAAAGGGATTCCTATCCAGGCTAAGGCTCATGGACAATAGGAAAGACTCAGTCTCAGGTGCTCACTCAACTAATAGCCTACAACCTCTCATTCCCCACATGCCTGTCCCACCCAAGGAAGTGTGCCCCTTCTCTGCTCAACAGTCCTTCGGCTGCCCCACTTCCCTTCCAGGGCTTCAACAACAAGCTAGACCAAAAGTCTCAGAGCATTGTAGTTGCAGTTTATCACCTACAGAAGTCAATCCCTAGAAATTCTCTCGCTCAATGAACTACTCACAAGCCTGACAACCCACTTCTTCAATCTCGCTCCAAGCTAACCAGGTACACCAACCAAAAAGGATGAGGAAACAAGCTTCAGAAAGATGACATGGTTGTCTCAAGGATAATGGAATGTATGAGTGAAATGGTCATAGAGTCATTGACTGGATAACTGAGTGTGTTTTTGGAACCACTGTGAACTCTCTGTCAAAAAACCCTGCTCTCCTGCTGGTTCCCCACCTTTTCCCGTTCATAAGGTATCTCCGTGAAAAATTCCCCTGAGCTAAGTTTCCCCATGATATGAATGCATGTCCCCAACTTGACACTTGTCATATCAGAAGTTACTTTTGTCCACTTATCCCCAACTTTATAACTTAGTATAAACTAATTATCCATACTTTATGTTTTAGGGAATATTAATATAATATTCCCTTGACTTTTGGCCCTCCCTTTCCCTAATTGGTGAAGTTCAGTCCCCCATATATTTTATCATGGTCGGTTTGTGTAGTGATGTATTTTATATTAATCATGAGTCAGGTACAAAGTAGGTGCTCTAGCCTTTAACATCTAGGCATGCTGGCCTAATTCCAAGACATAAGCATTCCGGCTTATAATATTGGCCGACCAACCTATAATGCATATTATATACACAAAGGTTCGTTGACCTTAATATTGCACGCACTTAGTTACTGTGCACTATATACTCTGTCTTTAAGGTTGCACGCACCTTTGTTACTGTGCATAGTATTCATAAATGTGTACATTACATCCCTTTACTGTGCAGTATATGCGCGCACCATGCCATGAAAGGTGTATTACAAAAATGATATCTAAACAACTCACTAGCTTAAATATACTTGGATTATATTTACATTTGGGTTCGGCTGAAGGATATTATAGACAGAGTTTGGAATTTCACAGGATCATCCCACTACTCTTTGTTGTGATAGTCATAGTGAAATTCACATCTCTCACAACCCAGATTAGAATCAAAGGAAAAATAACATTGAGATTGCACTTCATTCGGTAGCTCATCCAGGATGGTGTTCTTCGCTTGGAGTACTTACCTACTGAAGAGAAGGTTTCTAAGATATCCACTAAACCATTAGAATCCCTTCATTTTCTTCAGTTAATATAGATGCTTGGGGTGAATGAAGTTTTCCTTGGTGGGTCATCATGAGTCCTCTTGCCTTCACTTTTTTTTTATGATGTATTCTCTCTTTAGGGGAGGAGTTTTTTTTCCTACGGGTTTTTCTCCTTTTCTCCAATTATGATATTTTGTACATGGGTACCTTATTAGGCCTTGTCTCCGAGACCCACATTTGTTCTTCTTTTTTCCTCTATGTGTTTCACTTATGGGGGGTGTCAGTTAGTTTGTTTAAAATATCTATTTATAAACACATGACAACTTGTGCAAGTTAAGCTCACGTAGATTATTTCAACTACCTAGCTAATAATAGGTGTTTTTTGGGCCTCCTCAATCCTATAAATTGAATACTCTTTCATGTATTTTAATTAATAGAGATCAATAGATAACCTCTTTTCCTATAATATGTTTCAACTTTGTAGTCCTTTGATGCAAATCCCACCCTCTCCTAGGGTCCACATGACCTCTCGGTCTAAGGATTGTTCAAATCAAGAGCTAAATCGACTCTTCGGGCCTTGTTGAGCCCCCAAGTCCTATATAAAGGTCCTTAATTTTCCATGTGCAGGTCCAACAATGAACTCACGGGCTCTTACCAAGCCCCTTTCTTATGTAAAAAATCAATTTTGGACCCCTATCCCCTTTTCTCCGGCCAACTCCTCAAGTGACTGAGGGCTATGACCAAGCACTAAGAACATCGTGCTATTTCAGTGCTTCGATCTCTATCGATATCTGCCTTTATTTCCCTTTAACTCCTTCGAAGGCATGAATCTTGCAAACCATCGAAAAAAAATAGGAAGCAAGATCAACGACTCACAAGCACCGAGAGCGATGACTCAAACCATGTTGTTTCGGGCTTCGAAAAATTATGTTTTTGTCCCAACACACAAGACCTTTTTCACCAATAACCCGGATTGCCGAAAAGGAAATTTTTCTCTAGAATTAGATCGATGGCTCTCAATATTCATTGGATAGATGGCCTAGATATCTTCTCTTTGGGATTCAGTGATTTATTTTGACTACGTCCAACACACACAACTCCTCGTATATCCCAACACCAAAATGTCGAAAATACTTATCCTTGCTCCACGTGTCCCCTTCCTAATCGACGACCATGATGTATTTGGGAATTTGGGAATTTTATTCCCAATTTGCACAATGACTTAAATATGTCGAAGTTCCACATCCCCAAACTTGGGATCTTTTTCCATGTGTCCTCCTCCAACGGAAAACTAGGATTGACTCTAGACTTCGGGTCTTCACAATTCCTCAAAACTGTTGCACTCAATTTTCTCTAGAGTGTCAGAACTCTGTATATACTACCACGTGTCCTCCCTATGATCAACAACCCTCAATTATTTTTCACTCCAGGCTTCGGAAAATTTCAAAGCACCACACACAAATATCTCTCGAAGTGCTCTATCACCGGACTTCCAAATCTAACAACGCGTGTCCACTACATTGGATGAACCTGATGAGATCTGGCCTTCAGGACTTTGGGGGGTCCTCACTGCTTCTATCCAAATTTTATCCAGAGTGCGCTTCCTCAAAAGTGTTGGATCTATTGACACCTTTCCATCGAAATCAATGGTGGAAATGAGCTCCGTTGTCCAGAGCTCTGAGAGCCTTGATAACTCCTACCAAAACACTTCCTTCCTCCCAGAATGTCGACCTTCCAGACGCTGGGATATAGTGACATGTGTCCTATCGCTTCAAAGATGAGGATTTTCTCTGGGGCTTCGAAAAATTCTTTCCCCAATGCTCCACTTTCACAATCCTCCAGAGTATTATTCCTCTGGACTAAGGGATCTATTGACACATGTCATCTGAAATAAATGGCTATGATTAGCTCCTCTCTTTAGGACTTCGGGGTCCCGATGCCTCCACACTCCAAATCTCCCAAAATCGTGAATTGTGAAGAACTTTATCGATTAACACTTGTGCAACTCTTATAAATATAACAATTGTCAGATCCCCTGCAAACTACCAAATGGATCTTGTCCATTTGAACCTTGAAACAAAAAAATCCTCCGAACTTATGAATTTCAAAAGGTGTAGAGGGTTAAACCCCATGAAATTACCTGGATAAGATGATTTTAGATCCTCATGATTAGATCCAATGGTTGGTATCTATTTTCCTCTATGTGTACTCCTCCTTGAGTCTAGACTCTTATATAATGGTCCAGATCTATTCTAACATCCCATCTAACAGCTATTATATCTCCTCCTCTATGTTGTTGTGCTTTCCCTTCCAATGAAGGATTCTTCAAATACTCAAAGGATTCGACTTTTGAATTATCCTCTGTAGGGTATACTATTTGGCCTCTGCTTGCGTTCCTGGAAAATACTACTCCTGAGCTTTGTCACTTCAAGGGACTTTGACCCTGGTGCACACTTGTGTTGCTCTCACAAATATGAAATTGAAAGGGTTCTCAACCTCTGCACTCCTTGCATAGGCCTCATGCACAATGAAATTATCCCTCCTGATATTTGGATTGCTTGGATCTCTAAGGGTCTTGGCCCTTTTTCTCCTTAAAAGGAAATGTTGTTCCCTCCTGGCACCTTCTCAATGCACTCCTTGCAAAGTTTCCATAGTGTTCAACAACTCTGAACTATGCACTCCTTGTGCTCTCTGTGCATATTTTCACTAATCCTCCTTAGATTTACCTTATGGTGTTCCCTCTTGGAAATGTTTCTTCCAGAACTCGAAATAGATCTCTAACTCATTCCTTGCACCTGCACAACGAACTCCTTGTAGAGCCCTCAGAGTATTTAGTAACTCTAGTACGTCTTCTTCAAAGTGTTCAGTAACTCTGATAGGCCTTCCGTAACACTACTGCTCCCTTCTGAGTTTAATGAATTTCTCTGGTGTTCCCACATATAAATTTCTTCTTTGAACTTGAGACAGAGTTCAAAAAGTACTCCTTTTTTGGGGTTCACAATTTTTCTCTAACTCTGGTGTGCACTCCTTGCACAAGCCTAAGAACCCAGAAATACTCAGAAATCCACAAAAGATAGATAAATATATATAAACTTGCAAATGAAACCTATTTGCATACATATACAGCATACATGAATAAATAAAGAAAAACATTCAGAGAATAACCATTCATCACACATAAGAACACAAACACCTCATATGCAGGAAAAACTTATTTTGTATTAATTTTGAATGCTTATGCACAAAGATGTTTTTACAAAGGATGGATTGCAACAGAGTCTCAACTCTTTCTCTCCTCTCTTGAGCTCTCTCTACAAATATCTCACTACAACTAACTCTCTCCTCATCCTAATGAATTTTGATATAACATAATTTTACAAAAGAGGGGCTCCTCGAGCATTCTCTCCAACTACCTACTCGCATTGAATTGCATTCAATTATAACCAATGGACAACTAGTCCAAACTGGGTCTAAACCTATACATGCAACCTGTACAAAGGCACATGGCTCGGATTTCCTGAGTCTTACAAGATTTAATTCTGCATTTAAATTTTAAATTTAGGTGCAAAATGAGAGGACTAGTGCCTCTCTTTTCTTGGAATTTGTTCCTCCATGTGCACTAATGCACTAGCTTGCTGGCTCTTGATGAAGTGGAGTGATTCTCTTGCATCATACTTCCATGCTAGAAAAATCATGAGCTCATTATCATGGCTCCCCTGTTGTTGAGGTTGAGATCCTCTAGGATCCCAAACTTGAATTTGGAGTTGTCCATTCACTCCTCTACTTTGTTGATGCCCTGTTTCTTCTATAGGTTCTCCTCTATTCCACCTCCTTATTTTGTTGAATGATTTTATCCTTGATTCCAACATCAAACTCCTAATTTATTCAATCTCCTTGTCTAGTTGTTCTACTAGTTGTCTCCTTCTTTGTATTCTTCTCTGTCGCAACTCCTCTTTATCAGTTTCCAACTTGACCTGTTGGATAATATGACTTTGCACTATTACTCTTTCTTCCATAAATTCCACTCCTTCACATAAATAAATGGAATATCAATATAATATCCCATTTTGTTTCTATCTCATGTGGCGTCGGCTTTCCACTCCACTACAGGTCCAAATTCCACAACCATGCTACTTAGATTTTGCTCAACCATCTCCCCTGACAGTTGTTTCTATCAGTTCCTCTCCTTGTGATGGTACAAGTCTAGCTTCATCCAGTTGCTCCTCAAGCTGGAATATTTCTCCACTGTTCAGTCTTCTTCTATTCTTGGATTTCATAACCAATCCTCCATCATCCTTATCTCCTTCTCCCACTGAGTGAGCATCTGAATTGTATGCTCCTCATATTCTTCCATCTCCTGGGAATATTTCAATGTATGTTCCTTCTCCTTCTTAATGACATTATTGGTTGGATATATCTCCTCTACTGCACCTTCAACATGTGCACTGGCCTCTACTGGGCTACTTGGAAAGAATATATTGATTCCTCCAATGATCATAATGTGCCTCTAATCCTCCTCCTCTGTCAACACTTCTTGTTGATCTGAACTCTTCTCTGAGTTCTTGAGAGTTTCATACAGTCTCACTTCCTACTCCTTTCCCACATAGCAATATGAGATTTCACAACTGCCCTCCTGGAAGTCTATGAGATATTGTATTGATCTCATATCATTTCCTTCCTGGAAATCTACATTACCACCTCTTCCCACCTAGAATTTTATGAGATCTTCAATTGATCTCTTCTTATTTCTCACCTGGAAATATGAAATTTCACCTCTCGCCTCCTTGCAGTCTGTGAGATCTTCAGCTAGTTTCTCTTCCTCATCACCAAGGTTCCTTCCACCCTCTGGTTCACAAATTAAACCATCTCCTCCTCTATGGCACTAAGGGTTTCATCGTGCCTCAAACACCTCCTCAAATTCTGCTTCTTCCCTCTGGAAATCAGTTGTTGGATAGGCCACTTTTCCTTCTACTTCATGGGCCATTCATATCTCCATATTCCTTGTGCTTCATGTTGCATGCTCGGCATTAAACTGTATAACTATTCTCTAATCTCTTTGAGCTCTTTATCCCTCTTCTCTTTTATCACCTATTGGTGACCTCCTTAAGATTTCTTCTTATGGCCTTCAGTAGAAATATTTAACCCCTACTTTCAAGAATGCAACTGGTTCTTCTCCTTCAACCCACCTGGTTTTCTACTGACTTCTACACACTTGAAAACAACCTTCACAGAGAATCACACCATATTTTCTCATATCCCTTTATTGTTGTCCACAAATATAAATCAGGCTCTGATACCACTTTATGTAGACCCCACCTTCTCCTAGGTTCCGCAAGACCTCCCGGTCTAAGGATCATTCAAATTAAGAGTCGGATCGGCTCTTCGAGCCCTGCTGAACCCCCAAGTCCTATACAAAGGTCCTTAATTTTGCATTTGCAGGTCCAAAAATGAACCTGCAAGCTCTTACTAAGCCCCTTTCTTCTTTAAAAAATCAATTTTTGGCCCTTAGACCCTTTTCTCTAGCCAAATACTCACGTGACCAAGGGTTGTGACCAAGCTCTAAGAACAATGTGTTATTTTGGTGCTTCGGCCTTCGACGATCTCTACCTTTCTTTCCCATTAACTCCTTCGAAGGCATGAATCTTGCAAACTTCTTAAAAATAGTAGTTGGAAAGATCAATGACTCGCAACCACCGAGATCGATGGCTCAAACCATGTTGTTTCTTTCTTAGACAATTTTCTTTTTTTCCCCAACACATGACACCCTTTTCACAATAAACTGGATCACTGAAAAGGAAATTTTTCTCTAGAATTAGATCGACGGCTCTCAAGATCTGCCAGATAGTCGGGCCAGATCTCTTCTCTTCGAGCTTTAGTGATTTCTTTTGACTACGTCCAACACACACAAATCCTTGTAGCTCCGGACATCAAAACGTCGAAAAGACGTAAAATTTCTCCATGTGTCCCCTTCCTGATTGATGGCTAGGATGTCTTCAGGACTTCGAGACTTTTTTTCCCTATCTACACAATGACTTAAATATGTCAAAGTGCCACATCCCCAAACATGGTATATTTCACCACCCATCCTCCTCCAATAGACGATTAGGATTGACTTGGGCCTTCGGGCCTTCATGAGTCCTCAACAATGTTGCACTCATTTTTCTCCTGAGTGCCAAACCTCCAAACCTTTGGATCTATTGTCATGTGTCATCCCTTTTATCAATGGCCCACAATGCTTTGGTCCTCTAGGATTCGACGAATTTCAAAGCACCACACACAACGATCTCCTAGAGTGCTCTATCACCAGACTTCCAGATCTGGTGACATGTGTCCACTAGAATAGATGGCCCTAATGAGCTCCGACCTTTGGGACTTCGGGGGGTCTTGACTACTTCTGTCCAACTTTTATCTGGAGTGCCCCTCCTCCAAAGTGTTGGATCTGTTGACACCTATCCACCGAAATCAATGGTGGAGATGAGCTCCAAGAGACTTGAGAAATCCTGCCACAACACTTCCTTCCTCTCAGAGTGTTGACCTTCTAGACTCCTAGATCTGGTGACATGTTTCCTCCTTCTTCAACGGTGAGGATCTACTCTATGGATTCAACAACTTTTCACCCCAATGCTCCACTTTCACAATCCTCTGGAGTAATGTGACTTTGGAATAAGGGATATACTGACATGTGTCCTCTAAAATGGATGACTATGATTAGCTTCGGCCTTTGGGACTTCAGGGTCTTGATGCCTCCACACTCCAAATATTCTGAATGCATGAAGTCCAAAGGAATTCACTGATTAACACTTGTGCAAATATTCTAGATATAACAGTTGTCAAATCCCCTACAAACTCATGAATGGATCTCATCCATTCGACCCTTGAAACAAACAAATCCTATAAAATTACGAATTTCAAAAGGTGTAGAGGGTTAAACCTTGTGCAACTTACCTGGATCGGACGACTGTCGATCCTCGCACCTAGATCCAATAACTTGGATCTATTTTCCTTTGTGCATGTTCCTCCTTAAGTCTAGACTTTGATCTAACAGTACATATCTATTCTAACAACCCATCTGATGGTTGTTGTAGCTCCTCCTCTCTGTTGCTGCACTTTCCGTTCTGATGAAGGATTCTTCAAATACTCAAAGGATTTGACCTTCAAAATATCCTCTGCAGGGTCTACTATTTTTCCTCTGCTTGCGTTCGTAGAAAACAATACTACTCCTGAGCTATGTCACTTTAAAGGACTTAGGCCCTAGCTCACACTTTTGTTGCTCCCACAAATCTAAAACTGAAATGGTTCTCAACCTCTGCACTCCTTGCAGAGGCCTCATGCACAATGAAAATATCCTTCCAGATATTTGTCTTTCTCGGATCTCTAAGGGTCTCGGCCCTTTTTCTCTTTAAAAGGAAATATCGTGCCCTTCGAGCACCTACTCAATGCACTCCTTGCATACTTTCCATAGTGTTCAACAACTATGAACTATGCACTCCTTGCGATCTCTATGCAAACTTGCACTACTCCTCCTGAGATTTACCTTATGGTTTTCCCTCTTGGAAACCTTTCTCTAAAAAATTGAAATAGAGCTCTCGCACACTCCTTTCTCCTGCTCAATGCACTCCTTATAGGGCCCTCAGAGTATTCAGTAACTCTGGTATGTCTTATTCAGAGTGTTCAATAACTCTAATAGGCCTTCCTTGACACTACTCCTCCCTTTTTAGTTTAATGAATTTCTTTGGTGTGCCCACCTGAAACACTCTTCTTTGAACTCGATATAAATTTCAAAACACACTCCTTGTGTTGGGTTCACAGATTTTTCAATAACTCTGGTGTGCACTCCTTGTACAAGCCTAAGATCCCATAACTACTCAGAAATTCACAAAAGATAGAGAAATCTATCTAAACTTGCAAATGAAATGTATTTGCATACATCTACAACATACATGAATAAATACTGAAAAACATTTAGAGAATAACCATTCATCACACATAAGAACACAAACACCTCATATGCAAGAAAAATGACTTTTGTATTAATTGTGAATGCTTATGTACAAAGATGTTTTTACAAATGTTGGACTGCAACAAAGTCTTGGCTCTTTCTCTCCTCTCTTGAGCTCTTTCTACAACTCTCTCTACAACTAAATATTTCCTCATCCTAATGAATTTTGATACAAAAGAATTTTACAAAAGAGGGGCTCCTTGAGCCTTCCCTCCAACTACCTAATTGCATTGAATTGCATTCAATGGACAAATAGTCCGAACTAGGCCTAAACCTATCTACCTATCAACCATTAAAGGTGACTTCACATGCATCATATACAAAGACACATGGCTCAGCTTTCTTGAGCCTTACAACATTTAATTCATTTAATTCTGCATTTAAATTTTAAATTTAGGCACAAAATGAGAGGATTGGCGCCTCTCGTTCCTTGGAATTTGTTCCTCCATATGCATTGATGCATTGGCTTGCTGGCTCTTGATGAGGTGGAATGATGATCTTGCATCATCCTTGGTATACCTTTGTGATTTTCTCACTATATATATATATATATATCCAAACTTTAATTTATTATAATCTAAATTATAATTTTAGATTACATTATTATTATAGTATATATTTATGATTCATTTAATCTCAATCTCAACTAGAATTAGCATTGAGAAAAGGATCAATGGAGGGTGGAAATATTATTAAAGGTTTGAAAAAAAATATAAATCGGTGGATCTTTGGATATGGGATAAAAAAAATCTCATGTTTGAGAATCTTATGACTTTGTTTATTTTATATGGATATGTAGTATCTCTAGAAAGTCATGGCGAAAGAAAAGGTAGGATGGGGTGGAATAAGGATGCCCAATCTTGGCTAGGATCAAGAGGGGGTGGCATAGTATGCCCAATATTGGATAAACTGAGGGGGTAGCATAAGGATGCCTAATATATGCTAAACCATCGGGTGTTACAACAAATTTTGCCTCACTCCATGAAGCTTGCTTTGATGGCCTTCCATTTCCCTCTGCGGACTTGAAGTCCCCTTCTTGTTCACTCCAGAGTAAAAAATGCACATTTTTGTACATATGCGGGCCCTATAAGTTATACAATAGGTGTATATGCAGGTTTCTCCACTAGAGCCCATGTACATTGGGTTTGGTTCTCAAAAATTAAAAATTGTGTTGGGTTTCCATGCCATGTCATGAGATCCATGATCCTTGACATTCCATTTACTTGAAACACTCTGAATCATCCCTTTAAATTGCAGGGCCCCCACTAATGTGTCACCCTCTCCTTAACATGGACCCCCCCCGGCCTAAACCCATTTACCATTACCTACCCCCTCCGAGTAGACCACTTACCACCATCGTTTATTGTCATTGCTATCATTGACATATGTCTTCCACTCCACCTCTCTCCTCTGCCTGTCACATCATCGTCCCATCACACCTTGACACCCACGATCTCTACCACCCCTTGTCTCACCTCTGTGTCATACCTCTTTTTCACTTCACCCCTCCCTCTTATCTTCCAACACATTTCCATCCTCCTCCATGTCACCCATGTCGTAATGTTACATCCCCCGTAACCAATTCTATACCACCACATTTTCTTCACAGCCTCTGTGTCTCCCCCACCTAGCTCTCGTACACCTAGTATCCCACCGATTTCGCCCGTCGCCTTCGCCATGTCAACCTTTTTCCCATCCATCGACTTGGTCCCTCCGCAAAGGTCCAACATAACACAAACAAAAAAGAAGAGGCCACCATGTCTTCCAAGTGTGGTCATTGACTCACTCATTCAGATCACGATGTAGAAGTTAATGTAAATAAGGAAGGTGGGTGAGACATTGTCTCCTTCCTTAAATAGAAGGCTAGAAAGGGATGAATCATGAAGGAAGACTGTCAGTCTAGTCTGACAGAGATTGTGTCTGACAGAAGACTGCATGGGCAGTCTGACCGACGTCTACATGCGCAGCCTGACAAAGAAACTCCTCAATGCAAATCCTTAAACTCATGACATGATCGTGCCTTTAGTAAGAGGAAACTAGTTCTAAGTATTTGTAGGCATTTTTTCCATTTTGAAAAGGGTCGATGGTAGAGATACACTCCTGATTGTAGTGTTTTTATGAGGCCTCTGGTTCTCTAGTTATGAACCAATACTTGAGACTTCTTGTTTAATGGCAGCCAACTTCGTCTTTTATTTCTTTGCTTCTGACTCTAAAAGCTCAGGCATGGATGATCCATTCAAGTGTTGTGACCATAGTATAGTGTAGGTTTGACTATATATATTGTTGTAGCATTTTCAGTTTCTTGAATTTTTCATATCCAAGAGGATTTTGTATCTAATACTTTTGCTCCAAAGGCTGCTGGAAGACCAGATGTCCAGAGGAGACCTTCATACATTTCTCATGTTGCTTCTACCTACTCACCACTATACAAACTTATTGGCTTAAGTTAGATCAAGACCTCACTTATCTATGCATCTCTAATCTAGTTTTATAAGTTAAAGAGATATAATCCTGAGACTGCATCCATTAGACCACTCTTACATTTATTCATTGTGACATACAAACTAATGGGTACTGGGCTTACCTCTACCGCAATCCAGAGGTGACTTCTGGTGCTAACATTTCTGACACTATTGTCAAGGATGAATTGAATATTTTCCTTGGGATTGAATGACAAATCCTACTGGTTCTGAAGGTGCATCAGAACCTGGTACATTAAGATTGCAACTATGCACCTGGTGACTCCATTGTGACAACTCCACTATTTTAGTTGTGGCTTCCAGAGGAAGACACATGGGGTATACTCCACAGCTACCCCTAGAAACACCTGAAGTGGACCCAAATAAAATTATCAAAAAAGGAAAGGCCCTACGAGAAGGTGCTTCTGCTACTGAACTAGGTATTTCTGATGATTTTCAATCTCCTCCTGTAAGAAATCCAATTTCTTCTTCTCATCCTATTGTTATACCTTTTGTTGGAGTTTCTCAAACTTTAAATTTTGGGAGTGTTCATGTTGAGTTTCCTCCTCCTGGTTCTGGACTAGAGAGAGAAAGCTTTGTCACTCCTATTTCCCCTGAAGTAGCGCCTTGGTCTAGACCCCAGACCTCGGAATATTTTCCCACTCTAGGTTTCACCACCCCTCCTCCTATTGCTTTTTTTGTTTCTCTAGAGAGGGAAACCTCTGCTCCCTCAAGCCCTGAAACCTTTTATCCAAATCCTTTACGGTTTCCTTTTCATATAGGAGGCTCAGTTCTAGTTTCCCCTATTTGAACACCTTCACCTCCTCATTCTCCTCCACCTATTATCCCTATGGAATGTGCTAATCCCCCCAGAAACATAATGGATTCCATATTGGTTCAAGATATTCCCCTCTAGTCTTACCTCGACCTATGAATTCTCTCCCTACTGGAGATTATCTGAAATATATGCCAAAGTTCACCAAAGAAGAGGATATAATTGTTGAAGAGCACCTTGCTTCCTTCTACAGTTATGTAGACAATCTAAATATTGAAAATGAAGATGTATGGATGAGAGTCTTTGTCCAGAGCCTTGATGGTGAGGCTGGAAAGTGGTTCAGAGGTTTGACCCCCAGATCCATTGTTGGGATTGAGGCTCTAGATGATTCCTTCTTGAGACAGTGGGGGGATAAAAAGGACTTCATGTATTATATCATAGATTTTGGGTCCTTGAAGAGGAAAGAGGGAGAATCTATCTCTGACTTCTCTAGAATATTCAATAAAATGTACAACAAAATCCCTGCTAAGATAAAGCCCATAGAGGCCTCTGCCAAAATCACTTATGCTAGTGCCTTTGACCCTAATTTTTGCCTCCTGTTGAGAGAGAGAAGAGATACTTCCCTAGATCATATGAAATATGCATCCCTAGAGGTGGAGTCCAATGTATTGGTAGTTAACATACTTGGGAATAAAGAAGACAGAGGAAGAAGGCGATTTGAGGCCTCAACCTCTGGGTCTTCTGCATCACACCCTCAAGTGGACGAATTAACCAAGATGGTGAAATCATTGTCTACAGATATGGAGAGGATGAAATTTGAGGGGAAGCAAGGTTATAAAAGTACCCAAGATGTTGAAAGAAGAGGCAACTGCATAAGGCATATTAGCAATGCCCCTCAGATGATGCATGTTGGAGTTACTTCACACACACCTAGGATTTATTTTTCCTAAGGTTATTCGTTGTTTATTAGTCATAATTAGTCATTATCTAGTCTCCTATATTTTAGGGGAGAATATTCCACCTAAAGAATATTCTCTTTAAATTGACACTTCAGTTTGACTAGTTGAGTTGATTTTATATGTTGCATTTGTCTTTTCACCATGCAACAATAGAATCATCACCAACTCACTACTCTTTGTTCAGTTAGTTAACTGAAGACTAGTTGACTAGTTAACTAAGCTAGGTGGCAGTTCACTCCCATAACTGCCTGAGAGACTAGAATAGGTGGAAGATTACTCTTGTAACTATTGGTGTGTGTCCATATCAATCTAGACCACCACTATGGCTCATCAGTTACTCATGTATCCTATATATATTGTAAATTATTCACTCTTTGAGTGTGGAAAATGGTTAATAAGAATTGTTTCCATTCTTTCTCTCCTTCTTCTTATTTTTCCAGTTCTCTCTGCAAATGTGTGTTTCATTGTTTAGATAGATCTATTCTATGCACTATCAACACATTTACATGGTATCAGAGTAGACAGACTACTAAGAAAAAGATACACCAAATTTTTTTTGCAGGTACAAAAGATTGAAGACAACAAAAAGATGGATTATTCTGATTCTTCTCACGCCTCATAACTATTTGGAATGGAAGCCAAAAATTCTGATTCTTCTCAGATGTAGAGGCTTATACCAAATAACCATGGCAATGGAAGTAGAGTCTGATTCTGTCGATGAGAAAAATGACTTTCTCAATAGACAAGATATGTCCATAGGATGTATCCTCTATTTTATTTCTCTCGAAATTCTCTATCAAGTATATGATGACTCACAATAATTCACTCCAAATGATTTATGGACTAGATTGGAGGTTTTATTTGGGAATAAGGAAGAATGCATGCAAAATGTTGATAAGATAGAGAATGTAGAAAAGCCACTGGAAAATAAATCATCTCAGTTTGAAGAGCCTTCTACACAAGTATCTACAGAAATTTGTATTCCGATAATTGAAGATGATGTCTACTCCATTTCAGATTTTTTTTCTGAAATTCATGTGGAATATATATGGCATGCATCCCAGGAGTCACATGTAGACACTTTTTCATGCATCATGCATGCATCTCAGGAGTCAAAAAGAGAGCCACGCACATCAAATTTTATCCTGATATTTAATGATCACAATTTGCAGAAAAAAAATAGGATATTTGAATTCCTCTCGGGAAAATATCCAATTTCAAAAAAAAAATCATCCGAAATGGAGTCCAGAAAGTGAAGTTATGATCATTTCAAAATCAACGAAATTTCAACATTTTTCTGGAAACGGTCGTACGGTTTTCAAGATTTCATCCAAAATTTATTTGGATATTATTCATTACAAGAAGATAAAGTGGATATGTGTGGAAATATCAATGATGCATATACTTCATCAGATCCTTGTAGACATCTACATCTTCAACAAAATCTTCAAAGAGCACAAACTTGCACAGTTGCGAGGTCTTCCTGGAGTGAAGGACATGATTTCTTAGCAACTGCCTTTTGTTCCTTATCATTTTTTATTTTATGCATTGTAATTTGAGGGGGGGTTTTGTTCCCATGAGGTTTTCCCTCTTTCCTCATTTAGTTCAATGTATCTTTTGTATTTGGGTACCTAACATGGCCTTGTAGCCGGGACCCATTCTTTATTTTTACCATAGTGATGTTCAGGGGGGGTGTTGGAGTTACTTCACACACACCTAGGATTTATTTTTTCTAAGGTTATTCCTTGTTTATTAGTCATAATTAGTCATTATCCAGTCTCCTATATTTTAGGGGAGAATATTCCACCTGGAGAATATTCTCTTTCAGTTGACACTTCAGTTTGACTAATTGAGTTGAGTTTAGATGTTGCATTGGTTTTGTCACCATGCAACATTGGAATCATCACCAACTCACTACTCTTTGTTCAGTTAGCTAACTGAAGACTAGTTGACTAGTTAACTAAGCTAGGTGGCAGTTCACTCCCGTAACTGCCTGAGAGACTAGACTAGGTGGCAGTTTACTCTTGTAACTGTTGGTGTGTGTCCAGATCAATCTAGACCACCACTATGGCTCATTAGTTACTCATTTATCCTATATATATTGTAAATTATACACTCTTTGAGTGTGGAAAACGGTTAATAAGAATTATTTCCATTCTTTCTCTCCTTCTTCTTCTTTTTCCAATTCTCTCTGCAAATGTGTGTATCATTGTTTAGATAGATCTATCATGTGCAGTATCAACACATTTACATGGTATCAAAGCCGACAGAATGCTAAGAAAAATCTACACCAATTTTTTTTTGCAGGTACAAAAGATTGAAGGAAACAAAAACATGGATTATTCGCCGGAAATACTTCTCACGCCTCATAACTATTTTGAATGGAAGCCAAAAATTATGCTTCTTCTCAGATGCAGAGGCTTATACCAAATAACCATGACAATGGAAGTAGAGCCTGATTTTGTGATGAGAAAAATGACTTTCTCAATAGACAAGATATGGACATAGGATGTATCCTCTATTTTATTTCTCCTGAAATTCTCCATCAAGTATATGATGACTCAGAAGAATTCACTCCAAATGATTTATGGATTAGATTAGAGGTTTTATTTGGGAATAAGGAAGAATGCATGCAAAATGTTGACAAGATAGAGAATGTAGAAAAGCCACTGGAAGATAAATCATCTCAGTTTGAAGAGCCTTCTACACAAGTATCTACAGAAATTTGTATTCCAATAATTGAAGATGATGTCTACTCCATTTCAGATTTGTTTTCTGAAATTCATGTGGAAGATATATGGAATGCATCTCAGGAGTCACATGTAGACACTTTTGCATGCACCGTGCATGCATCTCAGGAGTCAAAAAGAGAGCCGTGCACATTAGACGCCATTCTGATATTTTATGATCACAATTTGTAGAAACAAATTGGATATTTGAATTCCTCTCGGGAAAATATCCAATTTTAAAAAACAAATAGTCCGAAATGGAGTCCAAAAAGTAAAGTTATGATCGTTTCAAAATCAACAAAATTTCAGCATTTTTCTGGAAACGGTCGTATGGTTTTAAAAATTTCATCCAAAATTTATTTGGATATTATTCATTACAAGAAGATAAAGTGGATATGTGTGGAAATATCAATGATGCATATACTTCATCAGATCCGTGCAGACATCTATATATTCAACAAAATATTCAAAGAGCACAAACTTGCACAGTTGTGAGGTCTTCTTGGAGTGAAGGACATGGTTTCTTAGCAACTGCCTTTTGTTCCTTATCATTTTTTATTTTATGAATTGTAATTTGAGGGGGGGTTTTGTTCCCATGAGGTTTTCCCTCTTTCCTCGTTTAGTTTAGTGTATCTTTTGTATTTGGGTACCTAACATGGCCTCGTAGCCGGGACCCATTCTTTATTTTCACCATAATGATGTTCAGGGGGGGTGTTGGAGTTACTTCACACACACCTAGGATTTATTTTTCCTAAGGTTATTCCTTGTTTATTAGTCATAATTAGTCATTATTCAGTCTCCTATATTTTAGGGGAGAATATTCCACCTGAAGAATATTCTCTTTCAGTTGACACTTCAGTTTGACTAATTGATTTGAGTTTAGATGTTGCATTGGTTTTGTCACCATGCAACATTGGAATCACCACCAACTCACTACTCTTTGTTCAGTCAGTTAACTGAAGACTGGTTGACCAGTTAACTAAGCTAGGTGGCAGTTCACTCCCGTAACTGCCTAAGAGACTAGACTAGGTGGAAGTTTACTCTTGTAACTGTTGGTGTGTGTCTAGATCAATCTAGACCACCATTATGGTTCATTAGTTACTCATTTATCCTATATATATTGTAAATTATTCACTCTTTGAGTGTGGAAAATGGTTAATGAGAATTTTTTCCATTCTTTCTCTCCTTCTTCTTCTTTTTCCAATTCTCTCTGCAAATGTGTGTATCATTGTTTATCTCGATCTATCTTGTGTAAGTTCAACACATTTGCAATGCAAAGGGAACAGAGAAATAGAGATAGGGATAATCAGAAAATTCAAACCCCTCTCCAAAATAACCTTGTGGTCGATAAAAAAGGAGAGGAGGAAGAGATAGATCCTGAAATCCATTGTCTTGGAGACACCTCCCCATTCCCTCACTTAACTCAATATGCATACGAGGAATCCCACCTAGAAAGCCAAATAAATGAGCTAAGAAAAGGGGATAAAGCCAATAATAGTCCCAATAAATATAACCTCGGGTCGAAGAAGAAAGAAGAGAAGTATGACATCCCTAAGCAGCCTTCCAGATTAGATAAGTTGATCAAAGATGTAGCAAATAGCAGCAAAGAAAATAAATCCCAAGCCCCCTCATCTAGATAGATAAAAATCCTATCCCAAAAATGAGAGAGATTCTAAAGCCCCCCTCCTCTTTCAACTTTGAGCATGAAATTCAAAAAATCAGAATTCATGTACCCCTTTTAGAGCTAGTCAAGCACGAAGATTTTATAAGAAGCCTCTCTAAAATATTGATCCCTGAAGCCCCAAATAATTCCACAGACTCAATAAATCTCCAAGATGAGAAGCCAACAATCATCCTAGGTGCTATGGTAGAAGATAGAGATGATTCACCCCCTCCCTTCTAAACATCCCTGAATATACATGATAAGGTGTTGCATAATTTCCCGATGGACTCAGGGGCTTCTCATAATCTCATGCCCAAAACTGTCATGGATGAACTGGGACTATAAGTCACAAAATCTTATCATGATTTGTACTCTTTTTATTCAAGGAAAGTGCAATGTCTTGGGGTCATCAAAGACCTAGGTGTGACCTTGTTTCAGCTACCCATGAAAAGTGTGGTCATGGATATCATGGTGGTCGATGTTCCTCCCAATTTTGGCATGATTTTTTCAATATCTTGGATAAAAAGACTTGGGGTAACATTGCATATGGACCTGACATATGCTACCATTTCGGTGTTTGGGGGGGAACATAGAAGACTATAAAGAGAAGCCGAGTTTGCATACATTATCAATGATGAAGCAAACCCCACTAATCATCCTATATTTTCCCTTGATACTGATTTGGGATCTATCTTATTACAGCTTACTGACGCCCCTGAAACTCCTCTTGAGATCAGAAAGCAATCCATTACTCTCCCTGAATATTCTCCTCCAATTACCTCTGTGTGGAAAATGTTCTTTGATGGAGCCTCTTCTAGAGAAGGTGTTGGTGCTGTAGTGGTCATTTTTTCCCCTACTCAGGAAACTATATCTCTGTCCTACAAGTTAGAATTTGAAATTACCAATAATGTGGCAGAATATAAATCCCTTGATCTGGGTTTGAGGACTGCAAAAGACATGGGGATTGAATAGATATTAGTGTTTGGAGATGCTGAATTTATTGTTAATCAAATCAGAAATCTATATCAAGCTAAGCATCCCAAGATCAGAACCTATAGAAATGAAGTGTGGGACCTAATTAACATTTCCTTCTTGGCCTTCAATATTTCATTCATTCCGAGAGAGGAAAATACATTAGCAGATTCTATGGTTGTATCAGCAAGCAATTTCAGAGTTCCTCTGCCACCCAAGGTCAGATATGATGTAGAAGTAAAGTATAGACCCTCCATACCTGAAAATGTCAAGCATTGGAAAGTGTTTGAGGATGATCTTGAAATCAAAATATTCTTGGATACTGTTGATGAGTTTTTAGAATTACATATTGATCAAGATCCTGCTTCTGACATGGAACCCCATGTTGATGTTTTTCTGGATAAGATTGTCAATCATCATATTGTGCAGTTACCGAGTAATCAAATTCCAAAGGGACTGGTTCCTTTGGAAAGGATTTTTTACTGTAATGATGTGGCAATAAAAGCTAAGAGTTCAGATGAGAATGTTGATGTATTTGAGTGCAATATTGGCACAAAGAAGGATCCAAAATTTGTCAAATTGTCAAGCAATTTATCAAGCGAGCAGAGGGTCGAGTATGCTGAGTTGTTAAAAGAATTTGCTGATGTTTTTACCTATACTTATGCAGACCTCATAACATATGGCATCAACATTATTTAGCACAAGATCCCATTGAAGGAAGAATCCAAAACATTTAGGCAGAAGTTGAGACAGATAAATCCTATGTTGTTGCCTATCATGGAGAAGGAGGTAAAGAAGTTGTTGGATGCCCAAATGATTTTCCCCGTGAGATATTCAGAATGGGTAGCCAACCTGGTCCCAGTGAGAAAGCAGAGTGGAGAGATCAGGCTCTGCGTCGATTTCATAAATCTGAACAGGAGCTCAAAGAAGGACAATTACCAGCTACCAAAGATGGAACACATATTGCAGAGGGTAACATGCGCATCCAGGATTTCCATGATTGATATATTTTATAGCTATAATCAGATCTCTGTTTTACCTGAGGATAGAGAAAAGGTGACCTTCACCACTCCTTGGGGCACATTCATGTATGCCAAAATTCCCTTTGGGTTAATGAATGCAGGAGAAACCTTTCAATGAGCCATGGACATCGCCTTCATTGGGGAGAAGGATAAATTTGTGGTCATCTATCTGGATGACATAACAGTCTTTTCCAAATCTAAAAAAGAACATTGTTGTCATCTGAGAAAATTTTTCTTGAAATGCAGAAGGTTTGGTCTTTCCCTGAACCCTAAGAAATCGTTATTCACTATGAAGGAGGGGAAATTACTGGGGCATATATTATATACTGAGGGATTAAGGATTGATCCTAGTAGGGTGGAAGCAATCCAAACCCTGTCACCCCCCAGATCTAGGAAAGAGGTCCAATCCTTCCTGGGCAAGGTTAATTTTTTAAGAAGATTTGTTTCAAACTTTGCCAAATTGGTGAAGCATATCATAGTCATGCTCAAAAAGGGGAATGAAGTAAAATGGATAGTTGATCCTAGATAATCCTTTAAGAATATCAATAAGGAGTTGACTAAGGCACCTGTTCTTATCAATCCCGATTATTCCAGGGATTTTCTGATTTTTTCTTTTTGCTTCTTTTGATACAATGGCAACTGTTTTATTACAAAAAAGCGTTGAAGGGTTGGAGTAGCCTATTTTATTTTTCAGTACACCACTAAAAGATGCAGAGGTGAAATATGGCATTATGGAGAAGCAATCCTATGCATTGATGAAAGCCCTTAAGGCTTTCAAGATCTGTGTCCTTCATTCAAGGAGTATTTCATATGTCCCTTCAAATGTTGTGAAGGACATTCTTATTCAGCCTGACATAGACGGGAGAAGGAGCAAATGGATTGCTAAAATCATTGAATTCGACTTGTAAATAAAACCCACCAAATTAATTAAAGGACAAGGTTTAGCCAAGTTGTTGGTTGAATCTAATTGTAAATCTATGGGGGTTAACTTCATCATCACTTTCTCAGAAAATCAGTAAGTTGAGTTGTCTGACAAAAATCCACAGGGCACCCCTCCATTGGCAAAATGCACCTGGTATAAAGATATTATATATTTTTAGCAACAATTAAGACCCCCTAATGGTATGGGAAAAAACAAGGCAAGACCTTTAAATATCAAAGCAATTAGGTATTGCCTTATTGACCAGGTCTTGTATTGGAAGGACCCTCTAGGTGTGCTTTTGAGATGCTTAGACCCACAAGAGGCCCAAAAGATTATGTTTGAATTTCATGATAGCTTGTGTGGGGGACATAATATTTGGAGAACCACGACCTATAAAGTTCTCAGGGTTGGGTACTTCTGGCCTACTCTATTCACTGGTGTCTGTGCGAAAATTAGGGCTTGCATCAAATGTCAAAAATTCACTGGGAAACAACAGCTCAAGTCTCTGCCATTAAAACATGTGGTAGCTTCAGGAGCCTTTCAGTAGTGGGGCCTAGAATTTATTGGAGAAATTCACCCTGCTTCAAGTGGTCAGTACAGATGGATCTTACCTGCCATAGCTTATTTCACCAAATGGATAGAAGTTATTCCCATAAGGAGTGATTCTCACAAAGTGATCATTGATTTCCTTGAAGATATTATGGCAAGGTTGGGTTGTTCGAACAGAATCATCACTGACAACGCTACATCCTTCAAGGTCAATCCATCGGTCAAATTCTATGAGTAGTTTGGGATTTCATTAATTCACTCCACCCCTTATTATCCCCAAGAAAATGGACTAGCAGAGTCTTCTAACAAAGGCCTCATTAAAATTATTAAAAGACTGCTAGAGGACAATAAGAAGGCCTGGGATTCAAAGATAAAAAAAAAAAATTGTGGGTTGATCGAGTGACAACCAAGAGGTCCCTAGGCATATCCCATTTCCAATTCGTGTATGGGACAGAAGCAACTTTTCCTTCTCAGCTAGTTGTACCCGTAGCAAAATTATTTCAAGATTATCAAGAAGAGCTTGAGAATATGATCATAATAATTTATTAACTAGTAGAAGCCTGTTAGGACCCTACAATGTACCTTTTTTCTCACACCTTTTGCTACCATTAGACCCTTTTTCCACTCATATTTAAACTTATATTACCACCTTACCCTATCTCTCCAAAGGTATATAACGTATATTTTCTTTACTATATGTTTAATCTGTTTTGCATATAATTTTACATTACTCTCGTACTTAACCATTGATCAGAAATATATAAGTGTTGAAACAGTTCAAACTGCAGATTAGCATTGAGGCATGTTTCTTAAACAGTTAAAGCACGCAAACCCTATGGCTGAAACAGTCTGTGGACTACGATGCTAAAACAACAACTCACATAGAAGAAGTTGTTACACTCTCTGTGGTCTACGATGCTGAAACAACAACTCACACAGAAGAAGCTGTTACACTCTCCGTGGTCTACGATGTTGAAATAGAAACTCACACATAAAAAGCTGCTACACTCTCCGTGGTCTATGATGTTGAAACAACAACTCACACAGAAGAAGCTATTACACCTTTTGTGGTCTATGATGTTGAAACAACAACACAAAGTTGTTACATTGACCACAACAACCGCACCTTGATCCAAAATTAACCATCGTTGTCACGTGACCACGTGCTGAAACAGTCAAAATGCAAATCCCATTGTTGAAACAACCCGCGATTTGCGATGTTGAAATAGCATACAACAGCAGTAACGAGAAGACAAATAAAGAAGTTGTTACTCCAGCTGAAACAACAACACCCCACTCAACACCTTTTCAACTATTGTAATAGTATTCTGTTGCGGGAGACTAGGATATCCTATTCCAGTATAGAGAGTCGATCTGACTAAGAATAGGACTCAGATGTACACATGTAATTGGATGATCAAATTGTATTGAGGGGATTCTCCTCTTTAAATAAGAGGAAATCATCATTAGAGAGGATCTTCTTTTTAGCTAAGAAAAGGATTTACAGAGAAGGACGTGTTTTACTTCAGACATTGTAATATGATACAGTTGAAAGATGAATAAAAGATTGTTCTGAGAATTTCTTTCTAGTTCCTCTCGTTTCAGGGGAATCTTGTGAGAAGGGAGGGCCCACCTTCTTCACAAGATTCACCCATTAGCTTTGTAGTGTGTTAGTGTTATTTCTGTTCATGCCTTGATTAAATTTTGTTTTGTTAAAACACTACTTTACTGAGCTCTGTTGTGCTGAAACTCTGCTTCACTGGTTGTTACATTGTTTTCATATAATTCATGCTTGGGTAATTGTTGATAATTCTAGTTAGCAATCTTGTTTGGTGAATTTATGAAAGTGTGATAATCAGGGACAGGTGCTGAAGGTTCCTGCTTGGGGAATAGGGTCCTGTTCTCTGTTAAGAGATAGTTAGTCTTCAGTGTGTGTCAATCATTTCAATTAGCAATGAGTCTATGAAAGTGTGACGATCAGAAACAGGTGTTGAAGATTCCTGCTTGGGGATAGGGTCATGTTCTCTGTTAAGAGTTAGTTATCCTTCAGTGTGTGTCAATCATTTCAGTTAGCAATGAGTTCATAAAAGTGTGATGATCGGAAACAGGTGATGAAGATTCCTGCTTGGGGAATAGGATCCTATTCTCTGTTACAGAATAGCTAGTCTTTCCTTTTGCAGTATCATGAAAATATTTCTTTCTTAAGCTTTTATTTCTTAATGTAATCCAGGATTCTTTGGACAATTATTTCTTTAAACATTGAACTCTACAATAGGAAGATTACTTTCCTGTAATTCAAGTTAGAACTTCAGTTTGTTCAAGGCAAGGTGTGATTAATATATTTTTACTACAACTCTAGGTTGATTTTGAGATTGAGCATATATAGTGTGTGATTACCTTTGAAATAAACAGAATTCCCTGGGTTGACAATTTATGTAGCACTTGATTGTTTAGTTAAATAAGCAATTATAGTGACCAACATTTTGGCGCCATTGTCGAGGAAGGTAATTATAGATTTCAAAAGAACTTATGATTTTTCATATACAAATATTGCATGAGAGGACGCGGAGACCCAAAAGACACTAACCCTACAGGTGGCAGGGGTAGAGGAAGAGGAGGAAGAAAGACTTATATTGACGAGATTATATCAAAGTCTGAATCTGCTGCTCAACGACCAAACTCTCAGAAACCAAAATCCCAACCTTCATTTCAAGCAAACTTTGAAACAGGGAAAGAAGTTTGGAGTCTTGAGACAGTCGAGAAACTAGCAGGAAACATTGAGGACAGAGCAAGTGCAACAGGGGAGCAGACAGAAGAAAACATGGATGAGTACAATGAAGAATTGCATCATGAAGAACAGGCAGGTCCTGAAGGGGAGGTAAATGATGAAAACTCTTTCTCCACATTAGGATTTCCTATTGGTGATATTCCTAGAGGGGTAGCTCCCATGAATAACATTCCACTCTTAGCACTACCTAACTTTCATGGTTTGTCTTTAGAGTATCTTGATGAATTCCTTTTTGAGTTTGATATATTATGCAGAAGTTATGATTACATTTCCAATGCTCAAAAATTAAAGCTATTTCCAGCAACATTGAAAGGAAATGCACTAAGATGGTTCATGAGTCTTGAAGGCCATGTAATCACAACATGGGATCAGATGAAACAGAAATTCCTGAATAAATACTAGGACTATTATTGAACAAGAGAAAAAAGGGAAGAACTATTTAGGATGATACAGAAAGAGGATGAAAATCTGGAGGACTTTGTAGAAAGGCTACAGTATAATCTACAAAGATCCAGTCACCCCAATGTAAGTAAGGATATTCTTAAAACAATATTATTAAAAGTAGTAAGGGATAACTGTCTAGATATGTTGAATATGCTTGGAAAAGAGGAAATATCTAAAGAATCATACAATGAAATTGTTAACCTATGTAAAAGATGTTCAAGAGGAGCTTCAAGGAATAGATCAAATAGTAGGGATACCACATTCTCAAGAGTTCAAAAATCAGCCAATGGAGGAGCAACAAGAGCCGAAATAGGTAATTTACTTGAAGGTTTTAAAAATGAAATGTTAATCTCTTTTGCCTCACAAATTGACACCCTGCAGATTGAAAAGAAGCAAGCAGAAGCAGAAGCAGCTCTGTCCATCTTTTGTTCTAAATGCAGAGACAAGCACCCACAAAGGGAATGTCTATTGGACAAAAATCCAATCTGCACCATCTGTGATAAAGATCATGAAACTCAACAATTTCCTTCTCTACCAAGAATCAAGGCAGCATTACAACCAACTGATGAAGAAGTTGAAGTTGTCTATCTACTAACACAGAGAAGGCAATGGCAACCGTGGGGACAAGGTATGAATCCTAACATGCCATTTACATATTCTAATCGTTGGAATAACTATCCTTCATTGAATTAAATGAATTACCCTCCCTATAATCAAATGCAATATCTAAATCAAATGAATTACCCACCCATGCAACAAACAAACCCACCCTTTGTTGATCCATCAATGTGGACCCCTTGTGTTATAACCCTAAATTGCACTATCCCCAGTGGAGTCGCCAATTCTGTTGTTGGGTGTTTTTACCCTACGGACTAGTAAGCTAGGGTTCTAAGCCTACATGCAGATCATGACCCTTCAGATTTAATCTTTATCCTTCTACCCAAAATCTCAACCCCTTTTCTCAGGCAAACACAGTAAGAATGAACTAACCTTATT
>JASDQU010310385.1:123714-147794 GCA_032191745.1 Picea mariana
ATCTACTTCAACCTTCGGAAAATAAGGTTAGTTCATTCTTACTGTGTTTGCCTGAGAAAAGGGGTTGAGATTTTGGGTAGAAGGATAAAGATTAAATCTGAAGGGTCATGATCTGCATGTAGGCTTAGAACCCTAGCTTACTAGTCCATAGGGTAAAAACACCCAACAACACCTTGGCCTCCACAACAACAACAACCATATCAGAACCAATGGAATCCAAATTGGAGAGGACAACAACCCTCCTTCCCAAATCAATTAACTCAATCATAATTTCTTCAACCACTCTACTTACCATCAGGTACCCCACCAAACAATCAAATAATGAGGACCCAACTACCTATACAACCTAACCCTAACCCCAATAATAAAGCTGTAAAGTGCATTGATATTCATAACCAACCTACATTTTCTCTTCTCCCTACGCAATGCAATGATATTCATTTATGATCTGGGAGAATAGTAGAACCTATCGTAGATGATGTTACCTCTTCTGATAAAGAGGAAACAAAATAGCATGATGTACCTGAAGAGGTACAATCATCCTCTAACACTACTACTGAAATAGAAAAACCACCATTTCCTAAGCGTTTAGCTTTGACTAAAACGCCTGAGCCACCGGCTTTCAATCTTCTAGGGGAATTACAAAATCTTTATGTCAAAATCCCTCTATTACAAGCACTCCGAGATGTACCAATTTATGCCAGGGCTATGCGAGACATTTGTGTTAAGAAACCTGGTAGGAAAATTAAGGATCCCCTCATAGTCCATGTTATGGGTGACTTGTCTGCACTAATGATAATTCTGTATGGGTAGATTTTGATGATCAACTTACTCAACCCATCCTGACTATCGGACAAGCCTTAAGCCTTAAAGATGCCACCGAGGATGAAGTAATTAATAACTTTATTTGTGAACCCTCCTCTGTGACTCCAAAAACTCACAACCAGCTAGTTGCACTTTTGGAGTCAGATAACCAGGAAAACCTTAACTCTGAAAACCCACCTCAAACATCAACCACCATMTCCTCTAAAAGTATACCAGTAGAAATTCAACCTGGCAAAACACTGAACATAAACCCCAACCTAACATATGTTGAAACACAACAATTAATGAAGTTACTTCTTGAACATAAAGAAGCATTCGCTTGGGACTACAAAGATATGAAAGGAATTTCTCTTGAATTATGTACTCATCRTATATATATCAAGGAAGATTGTCGGCCGATCTTCCAACCCCAACGACGAATGAACCCTAATTTAAGAGAAATCCTTAAAGAAGAGCTTCAAAAATTGCTCAATGCATGGTTTATATATCCTATATCAGACAGTGAATGGGTTTCCCCATTGGTAATAGTTCCTAAGAAAAATGGGAAATGGAGAGTATGTGTAGATTATAGAGCCTTAAACAAAGCCACCCAAAAAGATCACTTCCCATTACCATTCATTGATTAGGTGTTAAATAATTTGTCAGGGAAGAAATTTTTCTCCTTCTTAGATGGTTTCAGTGGGTATAATCAGATCAAAATTGCACCCCAAGATCAAGATAAAACCAATTTTACTAGCCCTTGGGGAACTTTTTCTTATAAAGTTCTCCCATTTGGACTATGTAATGCACCAACAACCTTCCAAAGAGCAGTTATAGGAATCTTTTATGATATGCTTAATGAATCTATGGAAATTTTTATGGATGACTTTACTCCTTATGGTGTTTCTTTTTAGGAAGCACTAAAAAACCTTGAGAAAGTGCTTAAATGATGTATACAAGCCCACCTCTCCTTAAGTACAAAAAAATGTCATATGATGATGAGTGAAGGAATAGTGCTTGGACATTTTATCTCATGTCAAGGAATTCAGGTGGATCCATCCAAGATACAAGTCATTAAAGATCTTCCTACTCCCAAAACCCAAACAGAGGTAAGAATTTTTCTAGGACATGCTGGATACTACAGAAGATTTATCAAAAATTTCTCCAAAATAGCTTCTCCCCTGTTTGTGTTACTAATGAAAAATGTTGAGTTCAAATGGACTAATTCTTTCCAAGAAGCATTTAATACACTTAAACATCAGTTATCTACAGCTCCTATTCTTAGAGGACCTGATTGGACACTTCCCTTTCATATATCCTCTGATGCTTCAGATACTGCAATAGGAGCTATCTTGGGACAAGAAGAAAATCATCTTCCTTATGTTATTTATTTCATTAGCAAGAATATGACTCCTGCTGAACTTAACTATATAGTTACCGAAAAGGAATTTTTAGCAGTTATCTATGCCATTAATAAATTTTGACATTACATCACTGGCTACTCTACTCTTGTCCATACTAATCACTCAGCTATCAATTATCTAATGAACAAACCTATCACAAATTCTCGAGTTACCAGATGGTTACTATTATTGCAAGAATTTGATATTACAATTGTAGATAGACTAGGAAAAGAAAATGTAGTTGTTGATTTCCTTCCTTGGTTAAAACCTAATGATGATACTCCAGTAGATGATTCCTTTCCTAATGAATATCTATTTGCAATATCTGCTCACTCACCTTGGTATGCAGACATCGCTAACTACTTGGTTGCAAGGAATTTACCACCACACCTATCCCACCGGGAGAAAAGAAGAATCATTCAAAAAAGTGTTTGGTATAGCTGGATAAGTGGGTGTCTTTTCCACATAGGACTTGATCAAGAAATCCGAAGGTTCATTAGATAAGATGAGGTTTATGATCTACTAAAAGCTTGTCATGATGGCCCTTGTGGAGGGCATTTTGCTGATAAAAGAACAACACATAAAATTCTCAGGATGGGGTATTATTGGCCCTCACTTTTTAAATATGCAAAGAAATATGTCCGGGCCTGTGATAGCTGTCAAAGAATGGGCCAACCTAATCATAGGGATGAAATGCCATTAAACCCCCAGATAGTACTCGAACCATTCGAAAGATGGGCCTTAGACTTTGTAGGACCCATTAACCCCCCATCCAATCAAAAAGTTTACATAGTGGTCTGCACAGATTATATGACCAAATGGGTTGAAGTTAAAGAAATCCATAGAGCGACTGAAGAAGAAGTTTTATATTTCCTATTTGAATACATCTTCATCAGATTTGGAGTGCCGAGAGAATTAGTTATATATGGAGGACCTCCTTTCACTTCTCATGGTTTTAAAGCCACCCTTCAAAATATCATATTCAGCATAGAATGACTACACCATACCACCCCCAAGCCAATGGATAGGTGGAAAGCACTAATAAAGTAATAGAAGCCATTCTTACAAAAACAGTGAAGGAAAACAGAAAGGACTGGTCTCACAGGCTCCCTGAAGCATTATGAGCCTACAAAACTACCCAGAGAAATACTACAGGATTCTCTCCCTATGAATTAGTTTATGGAAAAAGTGTAGTCTTTCCTATGGAATTTGAAATCAAAACCTTAAGGACTGCTTTATCTTTCAACCTTGATTTGACCGATGCACAGCCAGCCAGGTTGCAGTAGCTTAATGAATTGGATGAAAAAAGACTAGATGCCATTCATCAGACAACTATGGTTCAATAGCAAAGGTAAAAATGGCATGACAAAACTATCAAGCATAAGCAATTCCAAAAAGGTAATTGGGCCCTACTGTACGAATCTCGGTTCAAATAATTTAAAAGGAAACTACGTACAAGATGGCTTGGACCTTACGAAGTAGACACTGTTTTCCCCAATGGAACAATAAGGCTCCTCACAATCAATGACTCTAAAACACCACTACTTGTAAATGGTCATCGACTCCGTCTGTACCAGCGCCCCATTTCCAAGGAAGATTTTAAGGCCACATGTGTGGCAGACTCTCATTACCTCTTTCTAGAGGGGCCTCCTACCCCTCATTGCAATTAATTCTTTTTAATTTAATTTCTTTAGTATTAGATTAGATTTTGTTTACTAATAATCCCTGTCAGGAAATAGTATGTTACAAATGATTTTTGTAGATTCTTGATCAAAGCCAAGGCCTACTAAGAAAGGACGATCTTACTTCAAGAAGAGCCAAGCTTCCCCATTGCTGAAACAGCATTGTGCAACAATTTTCTACATTTTCCCCATTGCTGAAACACCACTGTTCAGCAATTTTCTACATTTTCCCATTGCTGAAACACCCCTGTTCCGCAATTTTCCACATTTTCCCCATTACTGAAACACCATTGTGCAACAATTTTCTAAATTTTCCCCATTGCTGAAACACCACTGTTCAGCAATTTTCTACATTTTCCCATTGCTGAAACACCCTTGTTCCGCAATTTTCCACATTTTCCCCATTGTTGAAACACCATTATTCAGCAATTTTCTACATTTTCCCCATTGTTGAAACACCATTGTTCAGCAATTTTCCACATTTTCCCCATTGTTGAAACACCACTATTCAACAATTTTCTACATTTTCCCATTGCTGAAACACCCATGTTATGCAATTTTCCACATTTTCCCCATTGCTGAAACACCACTGTTCAACAATTTTCTACATTTTCCCATTGCCGAAACACCATTGTTCAACAATTTTTCACATCTTCCTCATTGCTGAAACACCACTGTCCAGCAATTTCTCCCTTTTCCACACTGCTGAAACACCACTGCCTCAGCAGTATTCTGCAACAACACTCTTCAACGAACATTTCTCTATTCTTTCCTTGTTGCTGAAACACCAACTTTTCAGCATTCTCTGTCAATAAGATTTTGTGCTCTCGGACTACATTTTGTCCTTCTAGTAAATAAATCCTTGATACAATTCCTCTAACAAATCAAAAGTCTCTGCCATGGCTACTGAAGAACTATTATGGACAGGCACTATATTTTGTTTGAAGTACGGATCAAAAGGTAAAGATGAGGTATGTAAATTGTATGTGTAAATACAATTGAACTATAGTTAATGAGAAGATTCCAACTCATTATTACCACTCATGTAAAATCATTATTTCAGTCGTACTTTGGGGGGGGGAGGATATTGAAATCCTATACCATCATTTCACACGAAGCAACCACCATCGTTCTTTTTCTTCACCATCCTTTCGTTTGTTTCACTACCATTTGCATGCCTTCACCCGAAAAACTCACTCTGCATAGAAGCGGTTACTCGACTCTTTGACGGTGCATTTTACTGAGTTGTTAGCTATGGGAGGCCCTGTTATATGGTACAAACCTGCCACAACATCCCTGTTAGAATTGTATCCAGAAGCCTATCAAATTTTTCTGTAGGTAGGATGGCTCGGTTATTTTCAGAGGCTCCAGGGATTTGATCAACAACAGGTTCTACAATTTGTTCGAAATCTCTAGGAATATCATTCCATTGTTCAAGGGGTTCAGATTCCAGTTACAGAAGAGGATATAGCGCAGGTTTTGGGTCTCCCTACCAATGGCATTCGCTCGTTCAGCCACAAACATATCATCCTTAATGCCCAACAAGATTTCCTCTTACCAGGGGAACAAATTGAGCCTAAAGGTCGAGGTGTCCAACTCAGCTCGTTGCCGCCTCCATGGCCGAAAGTTGCAAAATTCATCAAACACTACCTTACCTGCGAAGGTTGATACCAGGTAGTCTACCAGTATGATTTTGTCCTGTTGTCTCATTTATGGCATGCTAGATTGGTCAACATTCCTTATTATCCGCTTGGATGTCTTAAAAATATGTCGCACTACTGTAAAAAGGCTAAAGATCCTGCCCTTTCACTCACCCATCACCATCTCGTTCAACTACTTATCCAAAAGGGTTTTTCCCAACAAAACCCTCCACTAAACAACCCACCCATAGAACCCCAACAAGCTGTTGAAATTCCTTAAAATCTTCAGGAACAACAACCAAAAAACCCTCCAGACCCTCTGGAAGTACCTAACAGTCCAACTACAGACCCAATCAAACCAATTAACCCCCCTACCATACCAAGCCCACCCCACATTTTACCAGAATCATCCACTCCTGTCGTTCATATTCTTAGCGATGATTCTGAACCAGACAATTCTCCCTGTCCCATCATTGAGGAAAATCCCCCACGCAAACAAAAGCAAATTCCTTTCTTTCCACCCTTTTTACAAAGAAAATGAACAAGGGCCTCAACAAGGGCAGCCACTACTACCATTGCCCTAAACCCCCAACCCATCCAGCTAAAACCCTGTGCATCTCCAACCTACCAAATTCTGAAATCTTTACCTATTCCACTCGCGGGCACTGAAACACAAGAACTAGAGGCCCAGTATGTTGCGACATCATCCGTTTCAAATTTAGTAGTTGAAACACAAGAACCAGCTACTCATCAAGTAGCTGAAACACAAGAACCAACTATCCATTTAGTATCTGAAACACAAGAACCAGCTACTCATCAAGTAGCTGAAACACAAGAACCAACTACCCATTTAGTAGTTGAAACACAAGAACCAGCTACTCATTCAGTAGCTGAAACACAAGAACCAGCTATAACTGTCACACAAGAACCAGCTACAGCTGAAACACAAGAACCAGCTGCTGATTTTGTTACTGAGACACAGGAATTAGATGCCCAGGGTGCTGCAACACTACTTTCTTTACATCAAGAAGTTGAAACACAAGAATCAGTTGCCGATCCTGTAGTTGCTCCAAAAGAACCAGCTAGTGCGGATGTGACTGCTACACAAGAACCAGTCACCCCTCAACCAGAACCAAAAATGGCCACTATCTTACAAGAAAATGAGTTCCTAAGATCTGAACTGGAAGGCTACAAGCAAGAGCTAGCCATGGCAAAGGAAGCCTATGAGAAGGAACTTAAATTGTACACCCTAGCTCGCATAGCGACCATGTCAGAGGGAACTACAACAGAGAATCCGTGTAGAGAATATATGTGCAATCAATGTGGGGACATATACTATCAAGTAGGCTACAAAGTAATTCAAATTCCAATGCCAGGAGCTTCCACTGCACCTACGACTTTTGCAGTCAAAGAAGAATGCCCTGCTGTTACACAAGAACTAGCAGGACCTTCCAAAATTAAAACTGAACCCTGGCCTACAACAGTTGTCAAATCAAAAGCTCTTGTTTTTGTTAATAAAGCTGTACAAACACTGCCTATTGATGAATCTGCCCCTCCTAGCTAGATCAATACCCACACCTTTGTGGAGAAAGCCACTCAGACCCTACCTCAGCCTACCAGATGCAATGCTAAAACACAAACTCAACCATGGGATGAGCAGGCAATAGTAGACAAATGGAAAAAAGAGTCTGCTGTTACATAGGCCAAAATCCTGTAGGAAGACAAACTAATCTGGCTAAATCATATCTACTCAAATTGGGAAGATTTGGAGCAAACACGCCAAGAATATTGTGCCCATAAGAAACAGAATAAAGAGCTAAAAGGCAGATTGCTCTTGATATTTGACTTGCCACAAAAGTTGTTGGCTGCAAGGAAACGATCCTGCAATTACTCTCTGTTCCTCATGGAATGACTTACATGGTTTCAGATCAAATCAATCAAAGAAGGCAGACCCCATGCAGTGTTAAATCCAACAGATTTTGTTAAGACCTTTGCAGAAGCCTCTGCTATGAATCAACACCTTCTATGTGAGTTATATTTTCATAATGAGGCCATCCCTGAGAACCGACAGCTTAACCTTAACCCTCTTGTCGGTGACATCCAGATTTGAGCACTCACCTGCTTCCTTAACAATCAGATTATATGGCAAGATGACTTCCTAGCTGCCAAGCATAATGAGGATAACCACCTTCTCTGGATACAGCCAGAACCACAAAATGTTGCCACCTTTTTTATAGAGTATTATCAGTTTTTGAAGAAACCATGGATGACTCAACACATTCAGCAACTACAGACAACAGTGCTTCAGGACTGTCAACAGTTCATTAAATCCATAGAAATTGCTGCTCTACAGGAAAATAACATGTTTTGGCAACAATCTACTGAGAAAAGATAGGAACACAATCCTTTTAGCCCCACTAATCTTGAGATAGAAATCTCCAGGGTACATAGCTACATCAAGTGTGTTCAACAATGTGCTGAAAGTTGGATAGGTTATCAGTTTCATTTCCCTATCCTGTGGATGCCAGCAGAGAAATATCAAATTCATTATAAGTTGCCCAAGAAGACAGAAACAACAGCTTGGCAAAGGCTACAACGCGTTCAAGGATTCAGAGCTCCAACAAACAACACTTTCCACAGCGACTGCTTAAGTAACTTGCACGCTCAGAGTCAGTATCCAGATTTTGATTCAGATTAAAGTTGCCAGAGGATATGAAAAATTTTAAGTTAGGGGGGATGTTAGGACCCCACAATGTACCTTTTTGCTCACACCTTTTGCTACCATTACACCATTTTTCCACTCATATTTAAACTTATATTATCACCTTACCCTATCTCTCCAAAGGTATATAACGTCTCTTCTCTTTACTATATGTTTAATCTGTTTTGCATATAATTTTACATTACTCTCGTACTTAATCGTTGATCAGAAATATATAAGTGCTGAAACAATTCGAACTACAGATTAGCATTGAAGCATGTTGCTGAAACAGTTAAAGCACGCAAACTCTGTGGCTGAAATAGTCTATGGACTACGATGCTGAAACAACAACTCACATAGAAGAAGCTATTACACTCTCCGTGGTCTATGATGATGAAACAACAACTCACACAGAAGAATCTATTACACTCTCCGTGTTCTACGATGCTGAAACAGCAACTCACACAGAAAAATCTGCTACACTCTCCGTGGTCTACAATGTTGAAACAACAACTCACACAGAAGAAGTTGTTACACCTTCCATGGTCTACGATGATGAAACAGCAACACAAATCTGTTACATTGACCACAACAGTTGCACCTTGAGCCAGAGTTAACCATCGCTACTGCATGACCACGTGCTGAAACAGTCAGAACGCAAATCCCGTTGCTAAAACAGCCCACAATTTGTGATGCTGAAACAGCATAAAACAGCAGTAACGAGAAGACAAATAAAGAAGTTGTTACTCCAACTGAAACAACAACACCCCACTCAGCACCTTTTCAACTATTGTAATAGTATTCTGTTGTGGGAGACTAGGATATCCTATTCCAGTATAGAGAGTCGATCTGACTAAGAATAGGACTCAGATGTACACATGTAATTGGATGATCAAATTGTATCGAGGGGATTCTCCTCTTTAAATAAGAGGAAATCATCATTAGAGAGGCTCTTCTTTTTAGCTAAGAAAAGGATTTACAGAGAAGGATGTGTTTTACTTCAAACATTGTAATATGATATAGTTGATAGATGAATAAAAGATTGTTCTGAGCATTTCTTTCTAGTTCCTCTCGTTTTAGGGGAATCTTGTGAGAAGGGAGGGCCCACCTTCTTCACAAGATTCACCCATTAGCTTTGTAGTGTGTTAGTGTTATTTCTATTCATTCATTGATTAAATTCTATTTTGCTGAAACACTACTTTACTGAACTCTGTTGTGATGAAACTCTACTTTACTGGTTGTTACATTGTTTTCATATAATTCATGCTTGGGTATTGTTGATCATTCTAGTTAGCAATCTTGTTTGGTGAATTTATGAAAGCGTGATAATCAGGGACAGGTGCTGAAGGTTCCTGCTTGGGGAATAGGGTCATGTTCTCTGTTAAGAGATAGTTAGTCTTCAGTGTGTGTCAATCATTTCAATTAGCAATGAGTCTATGAAAGTGTGACGATCAGAAACAGGTGTTGAATATTCCTGCTTGGGGATAGGGCCATCTTCTTTGTTAAGAGTTAGTTAGCCTTCAGTGTGTGTCAATCATTTCAGTTAGAAATGAGTTCATAAAAGTGTGATGATCGGAAACAGGTGCTGAATATTTCTTCTTGGGGAATAGGGTCCTATTCTCTGTTACAGAATAGTTGGTCTTTCCTTTTGTAGTATCATGAAAATATTTCTTTCTTAAGCTGTTATTTCTTAATGTAATCTAGGATTCTTTGGACAATTATTTCTTTAAACATTGAACTATGCAATAGGCAGATTACTTTCCTGTAATTCGAGTTAGAACTTCAGTTTGTTCAAGGCAAGGTGTGATTAATATATTTTTACTACAACTCTAGGTTGCTTTTGATATTGAGCATATATAGTGTGTGATTACCTTAGAAATAAACAGACTTCCCTGGGTTGACAATTTATGTAGCACTTGATTGTTTAGTTATATAAGCAATTATAGTGACCAACAAAGCCCAAGAGAATAGAGAGTAGGTGATGGAAAATGCTCATGACCGTCAGCAGAGGATCAAGCAAGCCTTTGAAAGAAAAGAGAGAAAAGAAGATTTTCAGCTGGGAGATCTAGTACTTAAATGGGATGCACCCAAGCAGGACATAGGAAAGCATAGCAAGTTTGAAGTCCTATGAATCGGGCCCTTAAAAATCTATAAAGTGTTTTTAAATAATACTTACAGGTTGCAGGATTTGGAGGGAGAGGAAGTTTTTAATGGCCCTGTGAATGGGCATTTTCTGAAGAAATGTTTTATTTGACCCATAAGTGGCTCCCCTGTATTTGTAAATATTGTTTTCCTGTTTATTTTTCGATTTTAATAAGTGACTCCATAGCCCAATAGCAAGGCACTGAAACTGTAGAAGAGTTCTTGGCATTTCACAGGGAGCAAGCCATCCCCTATGGAGCCTAATGTTATCAAATTAAATTTGGGTTGGGTATTTTCCTAAGAAATAGACCCCTTTGGAGGAACAATGACAATAAATGGGTCAAAAAATGATCCGGATTTTATGAGCAGAATGAAATGAATACAAATTATTAATAGGTGCTTAACACAAAATAACAGAGATACAGTAAAACTGGTTTTCTATTCAATAAAGAAATAAGCTGGAAACTGTAAAATGCAGCAGAAACAAGCTTGCTGGAATGGTGGCGGCTTATCTCTGAGAAGAAATGTGACAGTTGCGCTCATTCACAATAAGATCATTACAATGAAGCTCTCAAGGCCTTTTTACAATAAACAAGAGTTTCCTAAAAATCCAAAAACCTAACCCTAGGAGATGAAGCGCCAAAAGTCATGTGGGCCCCGTTTGGGTAAGTCAGTACATCAACTTCTCGGGGTCGTAACTTTTGCATACAATCTTCGTTTTATGCGTATGATAGCCCATTGGAAAGATCTATCCGAGGACTACAAAATTTGCACAAAATTTCATTATGAAATTTAGTGACTGCGACATACCCCAAAAAACGTCGATTAGGGCCTCAAAACGGCTTCGGAAGTTCAGGACCTGAAAAACTGCTAAAAAATAGTAAATTATCAAAATTGGTAGAAAGTTGTTTTGAGCCAGCTGGAAAAGGTGGGTGGCCACCGATATCTACCTGGATCAATCCTCCCTCCTTAGGAAGAAATGGTCTCCATTGTGTTGAGTTCCCACATCAAATGAGGAAATTTCTGTTGCATTTGGCCCTGGGTGAGCCACTTGCCTTGGTGCAGGGGTTGCCTTGCTTTGACGACTCAATAAAGCTGGATCCTTTGTTGTTGAGCTCCCTTGATATGTGTGTCCACAATCTTATCACTGGATGCCTATTTTATGCAATCAGGGTTGAGCTATGTTGGTGTCAGTTGTTCTGCTATGTTTGAGGTGTCCAATCATGGTGGGAAATAAGGCCGAAGGAGGTCCACATTGAACACTGGGTGCAGGCCAAGGAAAGGAGGAATGTTGAGCTCAAAATAATTATCCCCCATGGCCTTGGTGATAGTGTACGGACCACAACGGAGTGGGTGAAGCTTTTGATGGGGTCCTGTAAGGCATTCTTTCTGCAAGTGTAACCAAACTTAGTCACCTACCTCAAACTTATGTGGCACCCGATGTTGATCATAGCATTGTTTGTACTTGTCATTGGACTTCTGTAGGATATCATGAACCTATTGATGGATGTGTTGGATCTGCTCAATTAGTCGGGTGGCTTTGTCATCTTCAGTTGGAGCAGGAGATGAGTCTATCGAGGTGACAACAAGGGGAAGTGCAACATCGATGGGACCCAATGGTTGGAATCCCAACGCCACCTAAAAGGGACTGTGGTAGGTTGAGCTATGCAGGGCTCAATTGTAGCTATGTTGGACATAGGGAAGGCTCTCATCCCATGTGCGGGGGTGATTTGAATTATACATGCGAAGGATATGCACAATCATTCGATTTACAACCTCAGTTTGGCCATCTGTCTGGGGGTGAAAGGTCGTAGATTTGGTGAGCTTGGTGTCCAGCAATGACCAGAGGCTCGACTAGAATGTGCTAAGAAATCAACTATCCCGATATAAGACAATGTTTTGTGGGATTCCAAAATGTACCCAGACTCGTTCAAAGAATAGCTTAGCAGTGGCCTCTGCTATGATGCTCTTCTTCCAGGCAACCAGAATCGCCATCTTAGAAAAGTGATCAACAACCACAAAAACACAGACATTTCCCCACTTGGTGGACGAGAGGCCTGACATGTATTCCATTGAGATGGATTCCCATGGCCTATCAAGAGTAGGAAGAGGGGTGTACAAGCCCTGTTTCTTAGTGGTCATTTTGGCAATAACGCAAGCAGTGCAGGACCTGATATACTTGCTGACCTCCTGTCAAAGTTTCATCTAGTAGAAATTTTTCTATAGAATCACCATAGTCTTTTCGACACTGAAGTATCCTGCCACCCGACTGTAGTGGGCTTCCTAGATCATCTTCGCTCCCTCGCTTGATGGAACATAGATATGGCCCAGACAACACAACAACCCATCCTGAAGATGGAAATTATCGACAACTACATTTGCACCCAACATTTGGTAGGTGGTAGTGAAGTCAGGGTCTGTCTCATAGATCTAGGGCCATCCAGAGGTATCATGGCCACAACAGTCTAGCACCATGGTGAGTGTCGCAACTGGTGGTCTGCTAAGGAAATCAACAACACGATTGGTGCTTCCTGTTTTATACTTGATGTTGAGGTGGAATTGCTACAAGTATGTGGACCACTTTTGATGGTGGTCATTCTGCAATTTTCCCTGTGTCTTCAAGAACTATAGTGGCTTATGATCAGTGTGGATGACTGTCTCCTTCCCAATAATGTAATGTCTCCACTGGAGATAGGCTTGCACAATGGAGTACATTTCTTTGTCATAAGTAAGGTACTTACGGATAGTATTTGACAGTGTCTCACTATGATAAGCCATGAGGTGATTGTGTTGAGTGAGAACAGTTCCCACAGCATAGTCTGAAGCATCTGTCTCGATCTTAAAGGGATGCTACAAGTCTGGTAGTGAAATTACTGGGGCTGAGCACAAGCGCTGCTTCAAATGATAGAACACTTGTTGTTGGGACTGGCCCCAGACAAATTTCTCCTTACCAACACCCCTGTTTATTTGGCTGAGGGCCCAAACAATATGGGAGAATCCCAGCATGAACCTGCGGTAGAAATTGGCAAGGCCCAAGAAGCTACGAAGCTCAGTGAGTGTGGTTGGGATAGCCAGTCATGGATGACTTGGATCTTGGTTGGATCCACATGTATGCCATGTTGATCAATGATGTAGCTCAGGTAATGGACCATGTCCATGCTGAAGGAGCATTTTTCCAAGTTGGCGTATAGCTTGTGCTGTCGTAGGGTGTGCAGAACCTGCTGAATATACTACAAGGGTTTGGCCCAAGTCTTGCTATAAATTAGAATTTCATCTAGATATACCATTACAAAAGTATTGGTGAATGGTCGCAGGATATCATCCATCATCCTTATGAAAGTTGATGGAGCATTTGTCAAATCAAAGGGCATGCCCAACCATTCAAAAAGGCCTTCGTTTGACTTGAAGGTGGTCTTCTATAAATCTATTTGTTCTATCGGGACCTGGTGGTAGCCAGACTTCAGATCAATCTTACTGAAGTATTTGGCCCCCGTACGTTGATCAAGGAGGTCATCGATTCGGGGAATCGAGTACCAATTTCTAACTGTGATTTTATTCAGATCTCGGTAATCAATACAGAGTCACCAGGTTCCCTCTTTCTTATGTACCATCATGATTGGGCTCCCAAAAGGTGATGAGTTGGGATGGATGTGCCCCTTGTGGAGCAGTTCTTGGATCTGTCGCTTGATCTCCCCATTCTCTAACAAAGAGTGATGATAGATTGGCCCATTGGGCAGCGGTGCGTCGGGGCTCAGATCGATGGGATGATTGACCTGGTAGTGCAAAGGTACCCCTGTAGGTGAGGAGAAGATATCTGAGTATTCTTCCATGACCTTATCTACTTGTTTCTGTCGTGTGGAGAGGTCGACCGTAGAGACCCTAGATGTGTCTATGATCTTTCGCTTATTCTAAGAGTGAATCATGAAGAAGACAAAATTCCCCATCTGAAAGATGAACTTTCTGCATTGCTTAGCAGAGATCGAGGAAATAGCACTAGGTGGGACTGCCTTGAGTATCCTGTACAATCTCTTGTTCAAAGTAATAATAACACTACGAGGCCTAGACTCATAAACAACATGACGTTTCAATAAATAATTTTGGCCCAAAATAACATCACAAACTTCGAGAGGAGAAACATTATACAATACCTCATCTTTGAAGGTCTTGATGTCGTACGACAGTCAGCACTGTTGGCTGACACGAAGATCGCTTCCTTGGAAGAGCCATCCAATGGTGTAGGGTTGTGGGTGCAGTGTTGTTGGCAGGTCCAACCACTTGACAACCTCTGCTGAGATGAGGTTCTTCTGGCTACCGCTATCAACGATGTAGTGGGGTGCCTTTTACCCACATCTGTGAATGGAAGAGGCGCTCTCCTTCTTCTGGCTCGTCTGGTTTACCAGGCTAGATCTTGGTGGTAACAACGGTGGAACTAGGTTCTATGTCAATGATCCTTCTTCCCCTTTCTAGTTATGGCTGAGAGTCAGAATCTACATCTGATTTAGAGGCTTTCACTTCAGTCACCAGCGTGCTTTGAGCGACAGTCAACAGTCTTATGCCAAGGGCTCTTATGGAAGTCGCATCACTTCTCGGTGTATTTCTTTGTCTTTATGGTGTCCTTCTTTGCTTGTGGCTTGGACTGGTTTTCCTAATACTATCCATCTTTTCTCTATCCTTTGTTCTATGGGTTGGGGCCACCCTTGCCTGGCTTTTGTTGTGAGGGGTTCCCAGACCCAAATAGCCATGTATTTTGTTTGAGCTTCTGCTCGATTTTGACGGCATATCTGTAGGCTGCGCACAAGAATGAGATATCTAGAAATTCCATTTTGATCTGGATGTATCTATGCAGAGCACCGCAATACCTGAGCACCAGATGTTGCTCTGAATATTTGATACCCAGCTTGGTGCACAAGGTATGGAATATATTTGTGAAATCTCGCACTGCTTGGTCTCTTTCTTGCCGCAGTGTGGTCCATTTGGTATACAGGTCGTCATAACTTCCAATAGGGTAGTAATGTTCCTTAATAGCATCCCTGAAGGTTTCCTAGATGGACGTGACTGAAAATAATGAGGGTTCCTCTGTTTCCTTTTTCTCACAAAATGTTTCCCACCAATATTTGACATGGGGAATGACTTTGAGGAGTGAAAAAGTAATATTTTTTCTATTTGAAAAGTTATGGACAAAAAAATACCCTTCTAGTAGATTCAACCACTTGTCTACAACATCTGCATCTATCTGACCTTCAAATATAGGAATATCTAAGTTTATTTGTACCTTGAAAGGGGCGGCGCCTCGGTTCGAAGAAGATGCGTTGCCTGTTGGTAGTCGCTGAAGGATTTGCGTGAAACTATCCATCATCTCGTTCCTTTGTTGCATGAGGGATTACTCAATAAACAGTTTGAAAGGATCTCATGTCCCAACATCTTTCTTTTCTCCTGCCATGAGAGGTCGCTTGGGCGTGCGAGAGCTTTTGTCCTCAAGAGAAACAAGCTCGAGACCCAAGTCTTTGTACTCTGACCTCATTGGGGAAATGCATTAAGACGACAAGAAGTAGACCACTCTGATACCACTGATCTAGATTTTATGAGAAGAACGAAATGAATACAGATTATTAACAKGTGCTTAACACAAAATAACAAATATACAATAAAACTGGTTTTCTATTCAATAAAGAAATAAGCTGGAAACTATAAAATGCAACAGAAACAAGCTTGCTGGAATGGTGGCGGATTATCTCTGAGAAGAGATGTGACGGCTCCACTCATTCACAAGAATATCATTACAATGAGGCTCTCAAGGCCTTTTTACAATAAACAAGAGTTTCCTAAACATCCAAAAACCTAACCCTAGGAGATGAAGTGCCAAAAGTCATGTGGGCCTCGTTTGGGTAAGTCAATACATCAACTTCCTGGGGTCGTAAATTTTTCATACGATCTTTGTTTTAGGCATATGATAGCCTATTGGAAATATCTATCTGAGGACGTCGTTTTGGGCCTCAAAATGGCTCAGGAAGTTTAGGACCCGAAAAACTGCTAAAAAATAGTAAATTATTAAAATTGCTAGAAATTTGTTTTGAGCAAGATGGAAAAGGTGGGTGGCCACCGATATCCACCTAGATCAATCCTCCCTCCTTAGGAAACAATGGTCTACATTGCATTGATTTCCCCCGTCATATGAGGAAATTTCTGCTGAATTTGGCCCCGGTTGAGCCACTTGCTTGGTGCAGAAGCTTCCCTTCTTTGACGACTCGATAAAGTTGGATCCTTTGTTGTTAAGTGCCCTTGATTTGTGTGTCCACAATCTGATCACTGGATGCCTGTTGTATGTAGTCGGGGTTTATCTCTATTGGTTTCAGTTGTTCTGCAGCATCTGAGGTGTCCAATAATGGTGGGAAATAAGATCGAAGGAGGTCCACGTTTAACACTGGGTGCAGGCCAAGGAAAGGAGGATTGTTGAGCTCAAAATCATTATCCCCCACGGCCTTGGGGATAGTATACGACCCATAACGGAGTGGGCGAAGCTTCCAATGGGGTCCGGTAAGGAATTCTTTGTGCAAGTGAAACCAAACTTTGTCACCCACCTGAAACTTATGTGGCACCCGATGTTGATCATGGCGTTGTTTGTACTTGTCATTGGACTTCTGTAGGATATCATGAACCTATTGGTAGATGTGATGGATCCAATCAATGAACCAGGTGGCTTTGTCAGCTTCAGTTGCAGTAGGAGATGAGTCTGCCAAGTGATCGCAAGGGGAAGTGCAACATCTATGGGACCCAATGGTTGGGATCCCAACCCCACCTGAAAGGGACTGTGGTTGGTTGAGCTATGCAGGGCTTAGTTGTAGCTATGTTGGACATAGGGAAGGCTCTCATCCCATGTACGGGGGTGCTTTGAATTATACATGAGAAGGACATGCACAATCATTCGATTTACAACCTCGATTTGGCCATCTGTCTAGGGGTGGAAGGCCATTGATTTGGTGAGCTTAGTGTCCAGCAATGACCAAAGGCTCAACCAGAATGTGTTGAGAAATTGACTATCCCAATCTGAGACAATGGTTTGTGGGATTCCAAAATGTACCCAGACTCATTCAAAGAAGAGCTTGGCAGTGGCCTCTGTTGTGATGCTCTTCTTGCAGGCAACCAGAATCACCATCTTAGAAAAGCGATCAACAACCACAAAAACACAGTCATTTCCCCGCTTGGTGGATGGGAGGCCCGACATGTAGTCCATTGAGATGGATTCCCATGGCATGTTAGGAGTAGGAAAAGGGGTGTACAAGCCCTATTGACCTTCTGTCGAAGTTTCGGCCAGTAGAAATGTTTCTGTAGCATCACATTGTCTTTTCGACACCAAAGTGTTCTACCACCCAACTGTAGTGGTCTTCCCAGATCATCTTCACTTTCTTGCTTGATAGAACACAGATATGGCCCAGACGACACAACAACCCATCCTAATGATGGAAATCATCAACAACTATGTTTGCACCCAACATTTGGTAGGTGGTGGCAAAGTCAAGGTCTATCTCATAAATTTGGGGCCATCCAGAGGTCTCATGGCCGCAAGAGTCTATCACCTTGGTGAGTGTCATGATTGGTGGTCTGCTAAGGAAATCAGTGACACAATTGATGCTTCATGTTTTATACTTGATGTTGAGGTGGAATTGCTACAAGTATGTGGACCACTTTTGATGGCGGTCATTCTGCAATTTTCCCTATGTCTACATGAACTGTAGTGGATTATGATCAGTGTAGATGATTGTCTCCTTCCCAAGAATGTAATGTCTCCACTGGCGATAGGCTTTCACAATGGAGTGCATTTCTTTGTCATAAGTAGGGTACTTACGGACAGTATCTGATAGTGTCTCACTATGATAGGCCACGGGGTGGCCGTGTTGAGTGAGAATGGTTCCCACAGCATATTCTGAAGCATCTGTCTTGATCTCAAAGGGATGTTGCAGGTCTAGTAGTGAAATTATTGGGGCTGAGCGCAACCGCTACTTCAAATGATCAAACACTTGTTGTTGGGACCAACCCCACGCAAATTTCCCCTTACCACTACCCCTATTTATTTGGCTAAGGGCCCATGCAATATGGGAGAATCCCAGCACGAACCTACGGTAGAAATTGGCAAGTCTCAAGAAACTTTGAATCTCAATGAGTGTGGTTGGGGTTGGCCAGTCAAGAATGATTTGGATCTTGGCTGGATCCACATGTACGCCATGTTGATCAATGATGTAACCTAGGTAATGGACCTTGTCCATGCCGAAGGAGCATTTTTCCAAGTTGGCACAGTATATCATCCATCATCCTCATGAAAGTGGCTGGAGCATTTGTCAAACCAAAGGGCATGCCCAACCATTCAAAAAGGCCTTCCTTTGACTTGAAGGTCATCTTCCATACATCTTTCTATTCTATCGAGACCTGGTGGTAGCCATACTTCAGATCAATCTTACTAAAGTATTTGGCCCCCGTAAGTTGATCAAGGAGGTCCTCAATTCGGGAATCAGGTACTGATTTCTGACTGTGATTTTATTCATAGCCCGGTAATCAATACAGAGTCGCTAGTTTCCATATTTATTCTATACCAGCATGATTGGGCTCCCAGAAGCTGATGAGATAGGACGGATGTGCCCCTTGTGGAGTAGTTCTTGGATCTGTCGCTTGATCTCCCCATTCTCTAACAAAGAGTGACGATAGACTAGCCCATTGGGCAACAGTGCGTCGGGGGTCAGATCGATGGGGTGCTTGACCTGGCATTGCAGAGGTACCCCTGTAGGTGAGGAGAAGATATCTGAGCATTCTTCCACGACCTTATCTACTTTCTTCTGCTATGTGGAGAGGTCGACCGCAGAGACCCTAGATTTGGCTGTGATCTTTCGCTTATTCTGAGAGTGAATCATGAAGAAGACAAACTTCCCCGTCTGAGAGATGACCTTCCTGCATTTCTTATCAAAGATCAAGGAAATAGCACTAAGTGGGACTGCCTTGGGTATCCTGTACATTCTCCTGTTCAAAGTAATAATAACACTACAAGGCCTAGACTCATAAACAACATGACGTTTCCATAAATAAGGTTGGCCCAAAATAACATCACAAACTTCGAGAGGAGCAACATCACACAATACCTCATCTTTGAAGGGCTTGATGCCATACAATAGTTGGCACTGTTGGCTGACACAGAGATCACTTCCTTGGCAGAGCCATCCAATGGTGTAGGGTTGTGGGTGAGACGTTGTTGGTAGGGCTAGTTGCTTTATGACCTCTGCTGAGATGAGATTCTTCTGGCTACTTCTATCAATGATGAAGTGCAGCGAGGTGTCTTTTACCCACATCTGTGAATGGAAGAGGCACTCTCCTTCTTCTGGCTTGTTTGGTTCACCAGGCTCGAGCTTGGTGGTAACAACGGTGGCACTAGGTTCTGCGAGAATGATCTGTCTTCCCCTTTCTGGTTCTGGTTCAGAGTTAGAATCTGTATCTGATTCATAGGCTTTCACTTTGTCCACCAGCGACTGCTTTGAGTGGTATTCAGTAGTGCTATGCTAAGGGATTTTATGGAAGTCATACCACTTCTCGGTGTCTTTCTTTGTCTTTTCAGTGTCCTTCTTTGCTTGTGGCTTGGACTGGTTGTCCTGATACTATCCATGTTTTCTCTTTCCTTTGTTCTATGGGTTGGGTCCACCCTTGCCTGGCTTTTTTTGTGAGGTTTTCCCAAGCCCAAATAGCTGTGTCTTTTGTTTGAGATTATTCTCGATTTTGACCGCATATCTGTAGGTCGTGCCCAAGGATGAGATATCTAGAAATTCCATTTCGTTCTAGATGTATCTATGAAGAGTACCACAATACTTGAGCACCAGATGTCGCTCTGAATATTTGATACCCATCTTGGTGCGCAAGGTATGGAAGATATTTGTGAAATCTAGCACTGTTTGGTCTCTTTCTTGTCGCACTGTGGTCCATTTGGTATACAGGTCGTCATAACTTCCAATAGGGTAGTATTGCTCCTTAATAGCATCCCTGAAGGTTTCTCAGGTGGCTGTGACTGAAAATAATCAGGGTTCCTCTGTTTCCTTTTGCTCACAGAACATTTCCCACCAATCTTTGACATGGGGAACGGCTTTGAGGAGTGCAAAAGTAATATTTTCTCTATTTGAAAATTTATGGACAAAAAAATACCTTTCTAGTAGATTCAACCACTTGTATACAACATCTGTGTGTATCTGACCTTCAAATATAGGAATATCGAAGTTTATTTGTACCTTTAAGGGGGCGACGCCTCCATTCGAAGAAGATGCGTCACCTGTTGGTAGCCGCCGAAGGATTTGCGCGAAACTATCCATCTTGTCATTCCTTTGTTGCATGAGGGATTCCTCAATCAACAGTTTGAAAGGATCTCTTGTCCCATCATCTTTCTTTTCTCCTACCATGAGAGGTTGCTTGGGTGTGCAAGATCTTTTGTCCTAAAGAGAAACAAGCTCGAGACCCAAGTCTTTGTACTCCGACCTCGTTGGGGACATGCATTAAGACGACAAGGAGAAGACCACTCTGATACCACTGATCCGGATTTTATGAGTAGAACGAAATGAATACAAATTATTAATAGGTGCTTAACACAAAATAATAGAGATACAATAAAACTAGTTTTCTATTCAATAAAGAAATAAGATGGAAACTGTAAAATGCAGCGGAAACAAGCTTGTTGGAATGGTGGAAGCTTATCTCCGATAAAAGATGTGACGGTTGCGCTCATTCACAAGAATATCATTACAATGAGGCTATCAAGGCCTTTTACAATAAACAAGACTTTCCTAAACATCCAATAACCTAACCCTAGGAGATGAAGCGCCAAAAGTCATGTTGGCCCCATTTGGGTAAGTCAGTACATCTACTTCCTGGGGTCGTAACGTTTGCATACAATATTCATTTTAGGCGTATGATAGCCCATTGGAAAGATCTATTCAAAGACTACAACATTTACAAATTTTGTGATTGCAACATACCCCAAAAAATGTCGTGTAAGGCCTCAAAACAGCTCTGGAAGTTCAGGACCCGAAAATTTGCTAAAAAATAGTAAATTATAAAAATTGCTATAAAGTGGTTTTGATCCAGTTGGAAAAGGTGGGTGGCCACCGATATCCACCAAGATCAAAAACCCACTTATTCTAAGTTTGTGTGCATGCCTAGATCTATGACACAGGAGCCATATCATACCCCCCTGATGTTCTTCCTTTAACAAGGGGGGGGATCCGAGTTGGTGGTTTTAAATTGTGGGACCCCCACTAACGTGTCACCCTCTCCTTAAATTGGATCCCCCCCCGCTTAAAACCATTTACCATCACCTACCCCCTCAGAGTAGACCGCTTACCACCATCGTTTACTGTCATCGCTCCCATTGACATTTGTCTTCCACTCCACCTCTCTCCTTTTCCTGTCACATCATCGTCCTATCACACCTCAGTGCCCATGAGCTCTATCGCCCCTCATCTCACCTCTGTGTCATACCTCTTTTTCACTTCACCCTTCCCTCTTATCTTCTGACACATGTCCATCCTCCTCCATGTCACCCTTGTCGTAATGTTACGTCCCCCATAACCAATTATGTACCACCATGTTTTCTTCCCGGCCTCCGTGTCTCCCCCACCTGGCTCTCATACGCCTAGTAGCCTGTCGATTTCACCCGTCGCCTTAGCCACATGAATCTTTTTCCCATCTGTCGACCTAGTCCCTTAGCAAAGGTCCAACACAGTGCAAATAAGAAAGAAGAGGTCGCCACGTCTTCCAAGTGCGGGTGTTGACTCCACTCATTTAGATCCTGATGCAATAGTTAATGTAAATAAGGAAGGTGGGTGAGACATCGTCTCCTTCCTTAAATAGAAGGCCAGAAAAGGAAAATTCGTGAAGGAAGACTGGAAATCCATTCTGACAGAGATCGCATTTGGCATAAGACTACATGGGCAGTCTGACGACGTCTGCATGCACAGTCTAACAAAGAAACTCATCAACACAAAGCCTTAAACTCATGACATGATCATGCCTTCAACAGGAGGAAACCGGTTCTAAGTATTTTTAGGGATTTTTTCCATTTTGAAAAGGGTCGATGGTAGAGCTATGCTCTCGATTGTAATGTTTTGATGAGGCCTCTGGTTCTCTGGTTATGAACTGATACTTGAGACTTCTTGTTTAATGGAAGCCAACTTCTTCTTTTATTTCTTTGCTTCTGACTCTGAAATCTCAGGCATGGATGATCCAGTTGGGTGTTGTGACCATATTATAGTGTAGGTTTGACTATATCTGTTGTTGCATCATTTTCAGTTTCTTGAAGTTTTCAGATTCAAGAGGATCTTGTATCTAAGACATTTCCTTGAAAGGCTGCTAGAAGACCGGATGTCCAGAGCAGAACTTCATACCTTTGTTGAGATTATTAATACAACTGAGAGGGCGGGTGAATCAGTTGTATGTGAGATTAAACAATTTTAAGTCTGTTAAAACATTATTAAAATTTTCTCATGTGGTCATCAACCATATACAACATATGGACAGTAAAGGTAAAGAACAACAATCACACATAGAGTATACACAGAGACAGATTTTTCACGAGGAAACCCATAAAGGGAGAAAACCTCTTCTTCTTCGAAATGATAGGCATTCTTTTAAGTTCTGCACATAATTTACAATTGAGTACCAACTCTATGTGAGGTTTCTACCTCTATTTTACAAGCTACAACTTGTGTGAGAGCTCCAACTCTCTGTTTTCTCTAGCACCCACTAGAAGGAAGCACCAACTCCCTGAATATTCCATCAGCAACTAGATGGAAGCAACAACTTCCTGAATGTTCTAGCACCAACTGGATGGAAGCACCAACTTCCAGTTACACGGGCTCCAACCTGCATAACAGAGAACACTAGTTCTCCCTTGCACCACCCTGCCACCCTGGTTTCTCTGGCTGCAACCAGATGGAAGCTACAACTTCTAGTGTTCAAGCTCCCACTTGAACCTCTGAGGACAACAGTCCTCCCGAGAACCTCCCAACCTCCCTAGAATATAAATGGCTAAATAAACATTCAACTTTATAGCTAAATCAGTTCTTACCAATCTTTCTTCGTTCTGTAAATCTAGTCTTTTGCACACTGTTCTGCTGCTCTTCTCTTCCATTGTCTATTTAGCAGGTATGCTCTGCATCAACTCGTACTCTCATTCTGGTCTTCTTCAACTCGTACTCTCATTCTGCACTTCACATATGCTCCATCTCCTCCTGTGCATCCTCTACTACTATATTCTTACAGTTTCATTCTTTTTCACTTGCAGAACAACCAACCCAACACAGTCTGTTTCATCTTCTTTTCTACACATGAACACGACGGTTCAACTTCACCTTCCCTCAGCCAAAACAAGAATACCTGTCCTAGCAACCGAAACGCTAACTGAATCATAATCATGAGTCCGTTTTTGTTTAGCAGATTCGTAACTGAGGAGTTAAATGTGTGTGGAAGAACAGTAACCCTCCGATCACATTCAAGCTTTATTCGCACCGTTGGATGATCTTTATCATTCTTTGCCTTTAAATTGGGTTTCGACATTTCGGCATTCCTTTGCCCAAGTTTCTCAACACTTTCACATAACGATCTCCGAAACTCCGAAATGGAGCTTATCTGGGCTGACTCCTTCTCTTCCCGTGACCAAGGGCTGTGACCACAATTTTATGTGAAAGGA
>JASDQU010310386.1:49316-69107 GCA_032191745.1 Picea mariana
ATCACCCCTCATTTCACGTCCTCATCTGCGACACTATGGCTCCTAGGAATGGTTATCCTCCATATTATCGTCGCGGTTCGGGAGTGCATGTTGCTTCTTCCTAGTGACATCAGGAGGAAGTAAGACCATAAACTAGAGTTCAACAAGAGTCCTATAACACAACCAACAACTATGAGAGAAATACAGGTCACATCACTTTCAGAGAACTATATGAAATCGAAACTACCGTGAGTTTAGAGTGGGACATGACCATCGATTCTGAAGTAGTTGAGACCACTATTCATTGGTTTCTAGATGTAGGTCACACAAGAGGTTGGGAAACTCGCTACTAGAAGACAATAGAACTGTATTGGCACATCAAGACCTTTATGGGTCAAATGCTTCAGACCAAGAAATATGCTCAAAACACTATTCATCTTCAACTTGATGGTATTCATTTGATGGTCAAAGAGACCATTTCTCGTCTCCCACGAGCTTCCCACAACCAACTATTTCCTCCAACAACTCGTCACCAACAATCCGAACATGAAAAATCTCAACCAGAAAATACTCTGGACTTCTCTGTTAGGCCCTCCACCCCTTGATGTTGGGTATATTATTAGTCTCTTTTGCTAAAATGATAGATAAAATAGGCATAGGTTTGGTAATTTTTGCCATTTTCATAGACGAGTGCCTCTGGATCCTTTTGTTTTCATAGTTTTTTGAACAATCCACAAACAATATATATGGTTAGATGTTATTTTCCTTTGTTGTTGGTTTGGTTTCCCAAGTAGCAGGCCAACAACAAAGCTCTTTTGTCTGTATGATATTTTAAAAAATAGATAGAATTGTGACAGTGAACTTACAAAAAAAATAAAATACAAATATTGTAAATTTTTCATTTTACACATGTTGAAGTATACATATTGGACAATAATATTATTAAAGAAGAACAAATTAAATCTATCATAATTTGAAATAACTTTGAATTTATTAACAAGTACACCTTTTTTTAAATTTAAATTTCTAAATTTTAAATGATGTTTATGATGATGATGGTTAAGGTCCAATCAAAATTGGTATATTGCACCTTAAGAAAGGCAAGAGATTAATTGGATTTGTTTATAATGTTATTTTGATGTTAAAAAAACATTAGGAGAAATGTTCCAATATCATTATAATTTCGATGACGTTGAGGGTTAGGAAGTTCGATCTTATGACAAATATTTTAATTAAAATAACTACAAGCAACCTTCTATCAGAAAAACAACTGATACCCTCATACAAGAGATGAGACAAATTGTCTCACTCACTCACTGCATCCTATTGTTGAGAAATGGATTACATTTATAGAGGAATAATTGATTAAACTACCTCCTAGAATAGTGGATCTGAAGCTAAAAATAGAGATACTTGTTCAATAAAATTTGAACTCTTTGACGTATTTACATTTCTATATTTTATCCTAACACTCCCCCTTAATCGAAAAATGTATTTTTTACAACACCTAACTTATCTCTACAAATTTCAAATTTTCCCTTTCCAAGAGGCTTTGTAAATATGTCTGCCACATTATCATTTGTATTACAATGTACCAAGTGAAGTTCCTTTGACTATAGTTTCTCTCTTACAAAATGATGGTGTATCTCAATATGCTTTGATCTGGCATGATACATTGGATTGTTTTCCAGTTTGATGGAATTTTGATTATATCACATTTGATAATTGTTGGTACTTTTTGTTATTGTCCCAAATATTCAAGAATTCGCCTCAACCAAATTTCCTCATAGGTGGCACTACTTAAATATTTGTACTTAGCTTCAGTGGATGACAAAGAAACAGTTGGCTACTTATTTTTTCTCCATGACATGATCCTCGATCCAATTCTGAATGCATAGCTTATGGTTGAATTTTTATCATTAGGATCCCCTATGTAGCATCCCCAACAACCAATTGGGCTATGCCAACCAAAAATTCTAACTTTGATACCAAATTAAACATACAAATACTTTGCAAATAAACAGATTCATATTGAATAATAATAAAAATACACATGCAACACACACATGAAAAACCCATAAAAATAAACGCATAAACAATGATGTAGCACATACTTTAACACACAATTGACACTTATCCTAATAAAAATATCACCAACTGAATGTAGACCTTCCACGTTCCTCCCAACCTTAGACCACACTACTCAAACTCTCAGTAGTGGGTCACCCCCGAGCTGGGACTAAACTCCACCCAGGTAAAGGAATTCCCAACCAGGTTGATGTAAAGGAATTCCCAACCAGGCTGATGTATCTTAGATAACTGGAAAAACTCTGTCACATGTTCCAACTCAAACTAAAAGCCTGCAGTCCCTCATTCCCCACATGCATGTCCCACCCCATGAAGTGTGCCCCTTCTCTACTCAACAGTCCCTCGACTGTCCCACTTCCTTTTCGGGGCTTCAGCAATAGGCCAGACATGAAGTCTCAGAGCCCTATAGTTGTAGTTTGTCGCCTTTGGAAAATCAATTCCCAACAATTCTCTCACCTAGAGATAAATTCTCATGGGCCTGACAACTTTCCTCTTCAATATCCCATAGACCTGAAAACCCACTTCTTGAGTACAACTCTTAAGCTAACCAGGTACAGGTACAAGTATGGGTATGGGTATGGGTATAGGTGTAGTGACAAGAATGTATAATGAAAACTAAATGAGTGAGTGAATGATTGTGGAATGATGGGAGAATGAACTAAGTTCAAACTATATGTATGCATGTTCCCAACTTGAGACTTGTCATGTTGAGAACTACTTTGTCCCACTTGTCCCCACATTTAGAACTTAGGATAAAATAATTATCCACTTTATACTTTAAGGAATATTAATATAATATTTCTTTTTAGCTTAAGCTCCCTAACTTAGCCCCTTATCCTTAACTTTTATCTCCAATTTCCTAACTAGTGGAGTTTATCCCCCCATACTCTTTTACATGGTTGGTCTGCCACAATGACGTGTTTTTCATTAATATTTTCATGTGATTACATTTACATTAACATTACAAGCATATTGTCCTTTTTTCATCTCGGTTCATCAGCCTCAAAACACAACATATACACAAAGTCTCTTTGGCCTCAAAATCGCGTGCACTTAAGTTTGTTGCGCATGGTATCCTAGAATGTGCACACTTCATCATTTTAGTGAGAAGTACATGTGCATGCTATACCATGGAAGGTGTGCACAAAATGATATCAAAAATCTCACCAGCTTATATACATATGTACATTTATATTTACATTTATAGTTGGGGTTCGGCCTAGGGGTATTACATTCCCCTCCCTCTTAGTTATGCACTATCCTCAGTGCAATATATACACACATACAACCAAAATTTTAAAAATATTAAAAATGATGTGGGTATTCTTCTTGCATATCATCCTCATGCTCCCGAAGTTGCATCTTCAGAACCGTACCAGGTCCATTGGACCTTTACTAGCTCTATGGATCGATTCCAAAGATTCTTGATCTTTCGGTCCAATATGCACACCAGATGCACTTGAAATGTGCCTTCTTACTCCACCTGAATCACATTCCAATCAATGACATGATTAGCATTAGGTACATACTTTTTGAGAAAAGATACATGGAATACATTATGAATAGACATTGATGCAGGAAAGGAAAGCATATATGCTACATGCCTAATCCTCTCTAGGATTTCAAATGTCCCACAATAACAAGATGTCAATTTTGAAAAATTTCCCAACTTGAGGGAACTTCTGTTGGCATTTAATTTCAAGAATACATGGTCACCCACTTTAAATTCCCTGTGAGTTTTTCCCTTATCAACATAGCTTTTCTTCCTGTCTTGGGAAACCTTTAATTCTATTTTATTTTCAACATTTTCTCTTCCATTTCCCTAATTAATTGTGGCCCAACCACTGGTCTATCTGTTGGGTTGTCCCAACTTACCAGTGTGTTTCACCTTCTGCCATAAAGTGCCTCAAATGGGCTCATATTTAGAGATGCTTGGTACCCATTGTTATAATCAAAATCTTCTAGATGAAAGTAGTATTCCCATTTTGATGGTTTATCCATCACATACATCCTCAACATATCCTCAATCACTTGATTCACCCTCTATGTTTTCCCATCTGACTCTGGATGATAAGCTGTGTTAAAATTCAAATTTGTTTCAAATCCCTTAAATGCCCTTTCCAAAAATTTGATGTAAATTTTGGATCTCTGTCAGACACAATTGTCTTGGGTATACCATGTATTTGAGCAATTTATCCCATATAAAGATCAACAATGTTGGTTTCCTTGTGAGTGAGATTTACTGGAATAAAATGGGCAACTTTACTAAGCTTATCCACCACTACCATAATAGAATCATGCTGCTTGTTTGTTCTGAGAATTTTGGTGATGAAATACATTGTTACAACTTCCCATTTCCACTCAGGTATGAGAAGTGGTTGTAGAAAACTAGTTGGGTGTCTATGCTCAGCCTTGAACTTTTGACACTCCAAACATTTGTCAATAAAATCAACAACTTTTTTCTTCATGCTTGTCCAATATTATTGTCTCTTTACAACGATAATAGTTTTCTGATAACCTGTGTGCCCAACATAAGGTATATTATGCATTTATCTCAATATCATATTTTTCAATTCATGAGAATTTGGCACATAAATTCTTCTCCCGTGCATGAAAATTTCATCATTTTATAGCTTATAATCTTCAATTTTCTACTGCAAAATACCTTGATGTAATTTTGTTATTATTTCCATGTATTGCAAATTTGATTTTGCAGTCTCTAATATTTTGTCTTTCAAATATAATTGGTACATGCTAATGGATGTAGCATGCAATGCATGCACCCTTCTGCTAAGTGCATCGACCACCTTGTTATCTTTCCCTTTGATATGATTTATATCAAATTCATATTCACTGAGGAATTGTAACCAACTTCTTTTCCTAGCATTTAGAGTTGGATGTCTGAATAAATATTTCATAACACTATGGTTTGTCCTCAACTCGAATCTTTTACCCATGAGGTAGTGCCTCTACATCTTCAAGGCATGCACTATGGCTGCCAACTCCAAATCATGAGTAGCATAGTGCCTTTCATGCTCCTTCAACTTCCTTGATTCATAGAATACCACATACTCATTTTGACTGAGGACTCCACCAAGCCCTTCTTTACATGCATCAGTGCATACAATGAAGTCTTCATTTGGATAAAAAATCCTTAGTATTGGATCACTTGTTAATAAATGCTTCTAGTGTTGGAAACTCTTATCACAATCCAATGTTCACTGAAATTTCACATCCTTATTTTGCAAGGAAGTGATTGGGAGTGCAATCTTTGAGAATCCTTCAATAAATATCCTATAGTATCCTAAAAGGCCCATGAATGATCTGACCTTCGTTAAAATATTTTTCACTAACCATCCTCTAATGGCCTCTATCTTCTTAGGATCCACTTCTATCCCTTCCTCTTAAATGATATGTCCCAAATAATGATTTTGTTTCTGATAGAATGAGCACTTGCTCAATTTTGAATACAACCGATGCTCCCTTAATACTTGCAATACCATCCTTAAGTGTTTCTCATTCTATTATTATGACTTATAATATATAATAATGTCATCCAAAAATACAATGACAAAATTATCTAAGTATTCTCTGAAAATACCATTCATTAAACACATGAAGATAATTGGTGCATTGATAACCCAAATGGCACCACTGTGAACTCATAATGACCATACCTTGTTTAGAAAGAAGTCTTGTTTATGTCTTCATATTTAATTCTTAACTGATGATAGCCTTACCTGAGATCAATCTTAAAGAATATTTTTGCATCTTTTAGCTGGTCAAAGAGGTCATCGATCCTTGGAAAAGGATACTTGTTCTTCATCATTACCTTGCTCAATTACCTGAAGTCAATGCAAAGTATCATCTTTCCATCCTTTTTATTCAAAAATAATATTGGGGCACCCCAAGGTGACACACTTGGGAGTATATACCCCTTCTTCAGAAGTTCTTCAAGTTTCATTTGCAATTCTTTCAATTCTGGTGTACTCATCCTGTAAAGGATCTTGGATACTGGGGCTGCTCCAGAGATCAGATTGATGGAGAAATCAATTTCCCTTTTAGGGGGTAATCTTGGTATTTCTTTAAATACATCTTCAAAGTCTTTTATGAATGCATAATTTTAAATATTTGGTACCTTATATTTAGGTGTCTCTTCCATATGTGCAACAAATATTTGACACCCTTTTCTATAACTTTTCTTCAGCTGCAATGCTGAAATTTCTTTGACGATTACTGCCCCGGGAATTCCCTGTACTATCCTTACGTTCCCTTCCTCATCCAAGCAAGTAAATTCATTATTATAACATTCTAGGACAACATGGTGTTGGTCCAACCAATCCATACCAATTAGGGAGTCATAGGAACCCAAAGGTATGATGTTCAAATCTTCCCTCGTGCTCAGTCCATTCATGTCCATTGGACATGCCTTAACCATATCATTAATTTTTATTTTAGCTCCGGTAGCCAGCTACACCAACCAAGATTTTCCAAGATTTCTTGTTGGCAAATTAAATATTTCCACCTTCTTATGATCTAGATAACTATGAATAGCTCCTGAATGAATTAAAATAACAATGGTTTGGTTGTTCATATTACCTTCCACTTCAATCATATGTGACTAAAACTCACCTTTCTTGTTGTCCAGGGATGCATAGATCCTAAGTACATTTATGCTCATGTCCTCCACTGTATAAACTTGTTGTACATTGTGAAAAATCCTCACTTTTTCACCTTTGTGAGGACAATATCTATACATATGATGTCCCTCGAAACCCCAACATTGAATAGGTGGATTCCTTGGTATTTTTCCCACTGCTTCACTCATTCTGGGTTCTCTAGAAGCTGGTTGTCCTTGAGGATTATTTTTGAAGAATAGTGCCTTAGTCCCCTTCTTCCTCTGTTCCATATTATTTTTCTTCTTGTCTTCCCAATCTTTTTGGAAATTTGACCTTCCTTTATGTTGATCATAAAGGAATTTAGCTCACCTTATGGTCTCCCCTAATGTTTTGGGATCATCAGATTGCATCTTGTCACTGATAAATGATGGAAACCCACTCAAATACCTCTGAATATTAATTGGATCATCCTTGATGAAAGAAACATACTTCAACAACTCTAAAAATCTTCTTTCATGTTCATCTATGGTCATACTCCCAAGCTTGAGTTCAAAGAACTCCTTCATTTTCTTTTCATAGTATCTCTTAGTCAAGTATTTCTTTTGAAAATACCTCTTGAATTCCCTCCAAGTAACATTTTTCTCATCAATGTGTTGCACCTCCACAATTTGGTCCCACCACATGGATTCCTTTCCCTTGAGATGATAGATAGAAATTATTCCTTCTGCATGTGAAGAGTAATTATGCAATTGAAAATACTTCCTCATGCCTAGCAACCATGTCTTTGCATCCTCATCCTTATTGTGCTCACCATCAAATGTAGGAGGCTTGATTTTGTTCATTTATCCTTGTAGCTCATCCACCCTAGACCTCCTCTTATGATTTCTGATAGGGGATGGAGTTGAGCTATTGTTTTCTCTCCCAGTGAAATGTCTTGGGAGTGATGGAGATGTCTTCCCACACTTCTTTTTCTTCTCCTCTCATCATGAGACCTGTGACTTCCTGATTTGCTTGAGCCATTCTCCTTATCCATCTTCCTTTCTATTCTATCAAAGATCTTCATTAACTTTATGTTGAGGCCCTCCTACTGCTCCTTGGATTTCATAATCCTCTCATTATCATTTTTATAACTTTTAACATCCTTTTGCAAAAAAATTATGGTCTCAACCAAATTCATGCTTTCTTCCTTGCCTTCTCCATGTCCATTTGAATTTGTACCTTCATTGCCTATATTGACATACATCCCTTTGATCTCATCTTCATAGATGTAATACCCTTATGTATCTTCCATGATTTTGAACTCCGTGTTGATCATGTTCTGATTAATTTTGGTTAACTCTACAAAATGTGCAGCCAACAAAACTTGTTTGGCTAAATAATTTAACAAAATCATGAAATTATGTACAATTATGGTTCAATAATGCATCATAATTATTTCTTCTGATTTATTGTAAAATTGAATATCCAGATCAATTTTGTGGGTAAATATTTATATTATATTGTCCAATACCTTTCCAATGCCTGATTACGTGCTCAATTATGAGTCTTGAGCAGAAATTTATGGTTATTTGAAAATTATCCATTAATTCTTCTGTTCATACTTCAACTAGGTGCAATTTTGAACTGTAATTATGCATTTTGCACCTCCTCCATTGGAGTTTTGGTAGGAGCCCAATTGTGTTTCTTAATATAAATATTTTGTACAGTATGTCCAAGTTTCACTTCTTTTTGGGTTCTGGGATGCTAGTTACAACCTGCTAAAGTTCTAGGCCAATTAGTGTTTTTGGCTTTGAATGCTACGGGTACCTTCTCATGTGCCATATTAAAAAATTTTAACATGCCCAAAATTTTAATTCAGCTCCATGACAGTGTTCTATGGCTCAATATATTTCCATAGACTTCTCCTATGCCTCAATCTGATTCCAGAGAAGAAAGTTATGGTCCTCCAAAGTTATCCGGGTCTTAAAATTTACCCTCCACTGTTTGTCTTGTAACTTCCTCATAAAAGATTCATTTGAAAAATGGTTTACTTCATTAGAAAAATATCTTCGAGATATTTAATTTGAGCTGCAAAGACATAGTTTACCCTAGTACACTCTATTCTCATGGTTTTCAAGTAGCTAAAAGCACTGTTTAGGGCCTCAAAAATGCGTTACAAAAAGATGACCTTCAAACAATATAAAATGTCACAGAAATTCACTGGTTTTCAGCTGTTGTAGACCATCCAAACAACTTTGTGTGCACAAATTTGAAAATTTACACCCATATTTAGCATGCGCCACAATGCCATAAGATAGCACATGCTTCGCACAGCTATAACAAATGTGGATCACTTCTCTGCCGCGCCAATATCTGGCACACTCTACTTTTGTGCCACATGTCAATATCTACCACACACAATTTTGGTTCATGCACTAATATCTGTTTGCACAATTTTTTTGTCACATGATAATATTCCACGTGCATTGAACTGTATGCGATGCACCATGCCAAATTTTACAGTTCTCCCACCACGCACCAATCCTTCGGGTGCACCATTAATTAAACCACCGGGTGACGTGAATATTCAGCATGCATGCATGACATACCAATATTTCCCTTGCACCAATAAATTTCCTATGCGCTCTGCCAATTCTCAGTGCGCACACCATGCATGCCAATATTATGTGTGCACACACCGCGTGTGCCCATATTATGCTTGCGCCCCTCAATCTGCACCACACAGTGCTAAAATTTACTTTGCATACCGCACACCATAATTTTTTTGTGCTTCACCTGCTTGCGTCGCACATCACTAGATTTTAGTGCACACACTTGTGCACCATTATTTTTCCTTTCATCACTAGCTTTCACTGTGCAACACCATATTTAAGTGTGCACACCTGCACACCCTTGTTTTTCCGTGCATCCTAGCTTGCACTCTGCAGCGTCAGATTTTAGTGCGCACACCGCACACCCTCATTTTTCCACGCATCACCAACTTGCATCTCGCAGCACCAAATTTTAGCGTGCACACCTGTGCACACTTATTTCCATACATCATATACTTTTCACTACGCAGTGCCAAATTTTTTTGCACGTACCTGCACACCCTTATTCTCTACACATCAATTCCTCGTGAATTTCGCTGCAGAAATTGAGGCTTTTGCCCATTTTTTTCCAATTTTCACCATGGACATTCTGCAATTATGAAATTTGTTCAATTTCACTCTGATAACACCAATTCAACCTCTGCAACAAAAAATTTCTATTGGTTGACATTCCTGGTACGAATTTTCCCAAATTCGTTCACAAATTGATAATTTTAATCAACTAATCTTGCTCAATCTGTCATGGCTTCCTGGTAACTTCTAATTTGACCAATTTCAGGTCTGAATTTTCTGTGACAGATATTAAAATTAAGAATATTTCATCACTTGGCTAAATTTCCCAAATTCCCCATGAATTTAAATACAAAAAATGGGTCTTTTGCCCAATTCCACTCAATTGCTTCTGATTTCTCCATGGACGCATTGTAACTTAAAATTTGGCCACTCCGAAATCAATTTTTTGTAGAATTTCGTTTCAGATTGCTAAGTCGGCCCATCCCGGATCAATTTTGAAAACTGGAGCTCTGATACCACAATGTAGCATCCCCAACAACCAACTGGGCTATGCCAACCAAAAATTTGAACTTTAATACCAAATTAAAACATACAAATACTATGCAAATACACATATTCATATATAATAATAATAAAAATACACATGCAACACACATAGGAAAAACCTAAAAAAATAAATGTATAAATAATAATGCAACACATAATTTAACACACAATTGACACTTATCTTAATAAAAAGATCGCTAATTGCATGTAGACCTTCCATGCTCCTCCCGGCCTTAGACCACACTACTCAAAATATCAATAGTGGGTCACCCCTGAGTTGGGACTAAACTCCACCTTGGTAAAGGAATTCCCAACCAGTCTGATGTATCTCAGACAATAGGAAAAACTCTGTCACAGGTGCCAAATTGAACTAACAACCTACAATCCATCATTCCCCACATGATTTTCCCATCCCAGGAAGTGAGCCCCTTCTCTTCTCAACGATCCCTCGGTTTCCCCACTTCCTTTCCGGGGCTTCATCACCAGGCCATAAAGGAAGTCTCAGAGCCATGTAGCTACAATTTGGCACCTTCAAGAAATCAATTCCCAACAATTCTCTCACCTAGAGAGAATTTCTCACGGGCCTGACAACCCGCCTCTTCAATATCCCATGAGCCTGACAACTCACTTCTTTAGTCCAGATCATAATCTAAACGGGGCAGGTACAGTTACGGGTATGTGTACAGGTTCAGTGAAAGGAAGGTATAAAGGACAATTGAATGAGTGACTAAATGATGGTGAAATTATGGGAAAATGAACTAAGTCCAAACTATATGTATGCATGTTCCCAACTTGACACTTGTTATGTTGAGAACTACTTTGGCCCACTTGTCCCCATATTTAGAAACTAGGATAAAACAATTATCCATACTTCATACTTAAAGAATATTAATATAATATTCCTTTTTGGCTTAAGCTCCCTAGCTTAGTCCCTTATCCTTAACTTTTAGCCCCCTTTACCTAACTAGTGGAGTTTACCCCCCCATACTATTTTACATGGTTGGTTTTCCGCAGTGATGTGTTTTTCATTAATATTTGCATGTGATTACATTTACATTTACATTATAGGCATATTGTCCTTTTTTCATCCCAGCTCACCAGCCTAAAAAAGGCTCTCTGGCCTCAAAATCCCACACAATTAAGTTTGTTGCATGCAGTATCTTGGAATGTGCACACTTCATAATTTTAGTGCATAGTACATGTGTGGGTAAAATGATATAAAAAAACTCACCAACTTATATACATATGTACATTTATATTTACATTTACAGCTAGGGTTCATCCTAGGGGTATTACATCCTGCCTAATATGGATATGAATAACTTGCCAACTTAACATTAAAATCATCAATATATTTAATACCAAAATTATATGTTCCTTTTAAATATCGAAGGACTCTCTTTGTTTATTTTTGGTGACTATCATGAGGCTCAGCCATGAATTGAATAAGTATACTCACTAAATATGCAATATCTGGCCTGGTTGTAGTGAGATAATTCAAAATTCCCATCAACTATTGATACAAGGTACCGTTCATTTCTTTAGTTTCATCATCATTGCTAATATTGATATTCTGTTATGATGGAATACACACTGGCTTACATTCACTCATAATAAACCTCTTAATTAACTCCATTGTATACTTTCTTTGTGTGATTATTGTCTTACCATATTCTCTCCATACCTCAAGGCCCAAATAAGAATGCAACTAACTAAGGTCTTTCATCTCAAATTCCTGTGACAACAACATTTTGATTTCTTCAATCAACTCATTAACATTTCCTGTTATTATTAGATAATCAACATATAATGAAATCAAAGAAACATGACCATTTCCATCCTTCTTGATATAAACATTTGGATCACCTTTACTTTTCATAAAACCTCGTTGAAATAAGAAAGTATCAATTTTTATATACCATGACTTGGGTGCCTATTTAAGTCCATACAATGCCTTCTTTAACCTGCAAACAAGATGCTCCTGACCCTAATTTACAAACTCCTTTGTTTGCACAAGATAAACCTCTTCCTTTAATTCTCCATTAAGAAAATATTTCTTAGTATCCAACTGATGTAGTTTCTAATTATACTTAGTATCCATTGCAATCAATAATCCAATGATATTCATCTTAGCCACATGTGAAAAAGTGTCTTCATAGTCAATTCCTTCTTTCTGTGAATAACCCTTTGCAACCAATCTAGCTTTATACTTGTCTATACTACAACCAACATTAAATTTAGACTTGAACAACCATTTTGATTCCATAGGGACTTTATTCTCGGGAAGTTCTATTAATTCTCATGTTTCATTTTTCATGATAGAATCATATTATTCTTTCATGGTGTCCATCCATACTCTATGGTCTTTAGCTTGCTCAAAATTTAAAGGCTCCACAACATTCATAACTTAAGTCATTAATGCATAGTCTTTATACGTGACAGGTGTGTGGGTTTGTCATGTTGATCTCCTTGTTGTTATACTGCTTTGTGGAGTTCCTTCTCCTCATCTTTTTCTCTGTGGAGTTCCTTCATCCCTTCTTGGTGAACTCTGGCTATTTGAAGTGTCCATGATACTTAAATATTCATCTTCAACTTATTCAACATCTTCTACTTCTTTGACACTTTCATCATTATCATTAAGAATATGTCATACACCATGACTATCCTTTTTTTGACCTTCATTTGCATGTTCATGAAATACTACATCTTTGCTTGCAAAAAACTTATGAGTGTTGGGAGCATACAATTTATATTCTTTGTGATTAGTACAATAGCCAATAAAAATGCATTTGATTGCCTTTGCATCAATCTTTCTTCTATCTTCTTTAGGAACATGAGAAAATGCTTTGCTTCCAAAAATTCTTAGATGAATTACTACTGGTTTAAAGCCATAAAATGCTTCAAAAGGTGTTTTGTGCTCTAAACTCTTTGTAGGGCTTCTATTTTTCAGATATATAATAGTATTTATTTCTTAAGCCCCAAAAAAATTTGTAATATTTTTACCTTTTATCCTTCGTCGAGCACACTCAACCAAAGTTTTGTTTTTCCTCTCAGCTGCTCCATTCTGATGAGGAGTATGAGACATTGCAAATTTTGTTGTATTTCATTTTCTTTGAAATATTTGAATAAATCCCTTGATGTCTATTGTCCTCCTTGATCTGATCGAAGAATTTTGATATACTTGCCTGCTTTCTTTTCTGCAAAATTCTTAAATTCTTTAAAATACTAAAAGAACATCGCTTTTCTTTTTGATAAAATAGATTCATGTATATCTAGTTCTATCATCAATAAAAATAAGGAAATAATATTCTCCACCAAGAGACCTTGTTTACATAGGACCAGACACATATGTATACACTAGTTCAATAATTTCTCATTTCCTATGATATATATGTGTAGGTAAATCTTCCCTATGTATTTTACCTAGTGCACACCACTCGCATGCATTATGTTCATTCTTAATATTTGGAAGACCCTCAACCATTTATTTCTTCTTAAGTAGCATAAAATCATTATTATCAAGATAACCACACCTTTGATGCCATGAGTCTTCCCGTGACATAGTTGTTGATGCCAATACTTGATGATTATTCCTTGTGACATCGAGATTTTATAGACCTCCAACTCTGACCAATGTTGCTACAACCTTGTAGCGATAATGTATGTCCTTCACAAAACAATGTGACTTAACAGATTCAACTTTTAAATTTTGATCTGCAATAGTGGAAATTGAAATTAAATTCTTCTTAATTCTAGGAACATACATCACATTATGGATTTGTTTCTCCTGACCGTCATGAAATGTCACACAAATATCTCCATAATATTTAATTTTATGTGATATATCATCTCCTAGATAGATATTAAAACCATTGTTGATTTCATGATAGGTTTCAAACCAATCCCTATTGCATGACATATGAATTGAAGCACTAGAATCAATAAACCATGCATAAGAATTATCAGTTTTTGCTGTTAAAGAAACATCAGAAATAAACAATTTGAGATTTTTGAAATCATCTCTTATAATGAAATCATTATCAAAAAAGTTTCCTAAATGCCTTGTATATTTGGATTCATCAAATTTCTTCTTTCTACAATCCTTAGCTAAATGACTAGGCTTACCACAATAGAAGCATCCATCATTCCTATTTATATTAGAGTCTCTTCTTGGTGGAGCCATGCCTTATGATGTTTGCATGTGCCTTTCCTCCTCTATTTATTTCCCATGAATTAACTCTGTATGGATGTTTGCATTTGGCTACCAACACCAAATATGAACTATGATACTTGAAGTTAAGATTTTTTATGCATTCTTCCTCTTGAAAAATAATACCTATCAATTCATCAAAAGAAGGTGATTTCTCTCTAGTTGCAAGATCAATAATAAACATTTGATATTCATCTAGCATACCTTTTAAAGTTATAGTTGCTAGATCTGTTCTTGAAATCTTATTTATCACCAAGCTTATCTTTAATCTCTTTAATTCTAGAAATAAAGTTACTAATATTTTCAGTTTCCTCCATTTTAATTGAGATTAATTTTCTCTTTAAAAACAATATTTGATTTGTATTAGTCGTTTCATACAAACCTTTGAGTGTGTCCCAAGCTTCCTTAGATGCACTACAATCCTTTATGTGTGGAATATTGTTATCATTGTTGTACATTCTCAAGAGTACCTTTTCTTTGGTCTCTCTTTGATCCCAATCCTGGGTGTTGGTGGGGGTTGTTGGTTTGGATTCATCTTTATAAAAAATTGACCAAACATTGTATCCTTCCATCAAATTCTTCATCATAAACTTCCAATTCATAATTTTTTTTCCATATAACTTAGTTGATTCCTTTAGATATGAATCATCCAATGGATTTTCCATTTTACAAACTCAGCACAACTGCAAAAAAAAAAATTATGCAAAAAAAAATTACCTTCCTTGTTGGTTGCTCTCTCTTCCAGGAAGCAAATCCTTCTAATTACAACTCTTCCAATGGTGTAGATTCAGATAGTGATTTCACCTGCATATTTTATGACCTCTACACCATGTTCTTCAAAGTGGCTACTCCAACACATGGATCAAATGATTAATCCACCTCTTGTTCACGATGGGAAGGTGGTTGCAATGAATCTCCTCTCAATTTCCCTCTAAAGTGGTAGGGCGGTGGTAATGATCTCTCAACCCTTTGGCTCATGATGGGAAGGTGGAAACAATAAACCTTGGTGATTTATTTAACCCATACAAGGATGTTTTCATCCTACATACCAACTATTTATTTCCCTTCATCGCAAATACTTATGGTTGCTTCTTACAGAATTTCTTCTTCTAGATCTCCTTGTAGGAATGTTGTCTTCACATCCATCTTTTATAATTCAAAATAAAACATAGCAACTACATGTGAAATAAATCTCATTGAAGTTGACTTGGCATCAGGAGAAAAAATCTCACCAAAGTCAATTCCCTCTCCCTGAGAATAACCTTTTGCTACTAACCGAGATATTTGCATTTCTCCACTTTTCCTTCTGCATTTAACTTCTTCTTAAACACCCATTTGTTGCCAATGAAATTTATTCCAGTCAGAAACTCCACTAGATCCTAGGCCTCATTCTTTTCCAAGGCTGCCATTTCTTCCACCATGGATTTTTTCTAGAGTTTTAAATCTACTGCCTCCCTAACAGTTCTAGGATCATCATCAACAATAGTCAAAGAAAACTTTGAATGGAAATTAGATGGAGTATAAATCTCTAGTTTCCTTCTTTCCCAAACCTATCTCCTCAATACTGGAGTATGATGATCTTATTCTTTTGATTCATGTTCTTTTGTAGAGTCTGATTCATTATCCTTCAATTCAAACTCTATTTTCTTTGGTTCTTCCTCCTTTGGTGGGACTTCATGTTTGAAAACATATTTTATTTCTCTAAATACCACATCTCGATTATACACCACATTTTTATTTTTCGGGTTCCAGAGATTTTAACATTTCAAACCATCTTTATACCCAATAAAGATACACTTTTCAACCTTATTATCTAGCTTACTCCTATTTTCCTTTGGAACGTGAACATAGGAATTAGAGCCAAATACCCTGATATGAGTGAGAGAGGGTTTCTTACCAGTCCATACCTCATGTGGAGTCTTGTCATCCAGTGATGACGAGGGTGATTGATTGACCAGATAAGATGCATTACCCATTGCTTCTGCCCAAAAATTCCTATCCTAACCCAACACCACTATGCATGCACCTTGTTTTTTCCATCAACATCCTATTCATCCTTTGTGAAACTCCATTATACTGAGGTGTATATGGAGAAATATTTTACATTTCTGTACCACACTTCTTACATAATTATTCAAATTCATTTTCACATAATTCTCCACCATTATCCATCCTCAACACCTTAATTTTCTTCTCCGTTTGATTCTCCACAAGAGCCTTAAACTATTAAAACCTTTCAAATACTTCATATTTATTCACGAGGAAACATATCCATGTATTCCTTTAGAATTCATCTATAAATGAGACATATTACAGAGATTTTCCTAGTGATAGAACTGACACATGTCTAAACACATCACTGTGCACCAACTGTAAAATTTCATCTCCCCTCATTGCACCAGAGGGGAATATTACCCGATTCTTCTTCCCATATACACAATGTTCATAGAAATAAAAATCTAGAGAGCAGTTAGACATACCTTCAACCATACCTTTAACATGTAGTAATTAAAGGCCCTTCTCTATGATATGCCCCAGTCTTTGAAGCCACAACATAGCATTTTCTCCAGATACTGTAGGATTTTTTTCTTCTTCAATCCCAATATTAGGAACAATGGAACTATTAAACCCATCACTAATAGTGATTCCCTATATATTATACATAGTTCCAAACTAAACTCCCTTCAACAACACCATTACTCCTTGAACCATCTTGCAGGTTTCTTTCTCAAACATTGTTTTTACCCTTGCATCGTCCATTTTTCTTATAAAAATCAAATTTCTTTCCAATCATGGGATGTGGAGAACATTGGGGAGTGTTATAATCCTTCCATCCATGAGCTTCAACTTGAATTTTCATCGTCCTATGATTTTTTCTGTCAAGTCATCACCCAGGAAAACATCACCTCCATCATACTTCTCATATTCACAAAACCACTCCCTGTGGGGATTCATATGAATGGATGCACATGATGCAACCAACCATGCCTCAAGATTTGCATGTGTTCTTCAAGAATTGAAGAACACATCCCCTCCTTCTTCCATTGAGGTTTTTTCTTCTGTATAAGAAGCATCTTCAAATCACTTCCCTCTATCAAGACTTTTCGATCTGCATTTCTTCTTGTAGTGCCCTTATTTTCCACATCTCCAACATACCTTTACACATTTTCTGGGAGATTTATATCTCACTTAGATTTAGATCTCCCACTATAGGACTTAGATCTATTTATTTCCTGGGGGAATCCTATTACAAATAATGCATATGTTCTCTGTCCTTCCATGCTCTTCCATCTCATATCCTTTGACAACAAGGATAAGACCACATCATCAAAACTTAAAGTAGTTGTATTACTACCTATGGCCATAACAAGAGTATTCCAAAAGTCTAGTAAATATCACAATAAAATAATACACCTATTTTCATATTAAATATTAATATCAACAGATAATAACCGACTTATCACGATAATGAAGGCATCCAAATAATATTTCACTGAGTCTCCATCATTCATCCTCAGGTTGTATAGCTTCTTCTGCAAGATCAATTTTTTCACTAGGGAGTTTGATTGATACAAATCCCCTAACTTATCCCACAACTCCTTGTTTGTAGCTTCCCTTGACACATTCAGTAATATTGAATCTAAGAGACACAACTAGATTATGCTCTTCGCCTTTCGATCCAACTTTTTTTAGTCTTTTGTTGATGCTCATGTAGGTGCAGTACCTAGATCCACATCAATCCACTTATATTTTTCCACCAATAGATCCTCCATATTAAGCTTGCATGACTCAAAACGTTTCCCATTAAATTTGTTTATCTCTATTTTCAAACTTGTAACACCCCAAGTTTTCAACCCCCATTTTAAATAATGTACTATTACAATGCTGAGAGGACAGAGTGCCCAAACAATTATTAAAAGGCCAGTGTGCCCAAGAAATGTAATGTTTTGATCATTATTAATAATAAATGCATCGTTGATTGCTAGATGGACAAGGAATAGGGTTATAGGGGGCTATGATTCCACAAGAGAGGGGGCTTGAGGGGAAAAATGTTTATTCCTATTTTAATTACCCTTTTTGTCTAAGGGAGTGGATCAATTATGTGGGCTTCTTGGGGAATTCTAGGAGGTTCTTGATTCCCCATGAATTACTTAAACCTGCCTCTGGTCTGATGGGGGGTTTGAATGATGGCTTGTTTGTTGATTTCCTGTTTGTTCATCCATTCTATACTCACTCATCCACTTGATCACTGGTTCATGAGTTCATTCATTTACTCACTCGTTCATTCATCTCGTCCTTACCTATCACTCATTGATCCATCCTCATTGATGTCTTGGCTTGGGAAAGGAAAACAAACAGATGAAGAGCAACCATGGTATCCTTGGTTGTAGAGGTCGCTAGTGTAATCCAACCATGACTTTAGGCCTGCATGTCTGAGATGTGTTGGCCTGTGTCCATCTTTGTTCACAGCTATGAGCCCTGAGAGTTCCAGCATTGAGATTTTGGACCAGTTGTGCTGGAGCCCTAGAAGGAGAAGGACTGTCTGAGGGACTGTGTGGTAGAGAAGGGTGGAGGTCCATTCTCTTGGGTGGTGCAGTCTGGGTGGAAGAGAGATGGGTACTTGGATTGTTGTGAGTGTTGGGAAATACTGTGAGAGCTTGAGTGATGACTAGTTTGGGAATCCAAGTAACACTATGGAACCATCCTTGTGGATTCATAGCCCTGGCTTGGGCATGACACTGCTGTTGAGATTTGGAGTAGTAGTGTCTACGGTTGGGTGGAACATCCTTGGTATGTAGCCAGTTGGTGTCATCTTTTATAAAGATAAGTGCTCTATGTTATGGTATTATTTATCTATATATGAATGTATTCCATTGTGTATTTATTTATCGTTTAATTGAATCTTAGAATATGCATGTGTGTTGGTTATGGATGTGCATGTCATTAGATCTTTTCTTTTATGCGTCCTTACTAATTTAAAAATGTATCGATAAGAGAAAGAAGTCCAAGGGTGGGTTTGAAGGTAGTGTACCTCGACCTGTGGGTGGATGGTGATGTTACAAAACTTCTCACCATTTCTTTTCACCCGAAGAATCAATATTGTAGATCTCCCACTGTAACAAGGCTTATCAAAGAATCAAGCCAAACCTTTGACAACAAAGGCATTCCCCTAAAGAAAAAAATTACTCTAACACCAAATGTGTTTTTAACCTTATATAATTATTACTGCAAATAGATTTTCAAT
>JASDQU010310386.1:69773-80532 GCA_032191745.1 Picea mariana
TCATGTTTCTTATTCAATTTCAAGGGTGAAGGATCACTACAATAGAGTTGATATTTTCACAAAAGTTATATAATTGGTTATAATTATAACCAAACTAGATTTTCTCTTCATTAGACATGTGTCCAAGAATTACGTTAATTAAATGATTCCTCTGGAACCATATAATATGAATAGAAAAAATGAAACATATTAATGACTTCAGGTAGAAGGAGTTTATTCTCAATTTGATAGTAAATTGTGGAGGCACCAATTATTTTAATTCTATAGAGACTCTCTGTTGGTGAAATAGATGAATTGTAGACCTACCATTTATTGATAAATAAATTCAATAGATGAGTTGTAGACCGTTGGAGGCAGGCTGAGGCAGAAAAGCAAGGCGATTTTGGGAAATAAATCATGCACGAGGAAAGCGACAACTGGAAGGAAGAACAAAACGCGTGCATGCAGCGAAGACCTAACGACATTAGGGTTAGGGTTTTGGTAATGTATTGTAATGGTTTAAGAGCCATAGATGTTTAAATATAGATACTTAGGTATCGTAGTCGGGTTGGTTTTTTGAGAGTATTATCGAGTTTAGCTAGTTATCTATGAACTGTCACGATATGTAATATTTTGTTGTATGATCCATTTTTGTAATCTATTCAGATAGAGATGAAGAAGGAGGGTAGATCTTGAGGGTTAGATCACAGGCTGAGGATCCTGGTGCAATCTAGTCTGCCTCATATAGATCTTACCTAACTGAAAGAGTTGTAAGCACGTGACTTTGTAGACACAAAACTATCATAATAAAAGAGCTAAGAGCCAAATCTTTGTGGGCGTATCCCAGGAGGGGGTGAACCACGATAATATCTATATTGTGTGATGAATGCATGCATATCTTTACTGTCTTCAGTAGTTATGGTTGTTTTGGATGAATGAGTTTCTATATTTCATGTTTATTCATAAATAAGAACATATTGCATATACAAGTTAGAATAATGGCTCAATATACGGTTTTCACATCTCACACTCAATCCTAGGCTTCAAACAGATGATTTGTACAACCACCCATTAACCCTATCTTGGGTGAGACTGCACAACGCATCCTGTGTGCTGTGTTGCCTCCTGGTTTACCAGGAGGGCCGATAATTTTATAGGCTTTGTTGGAAACTTGAATGACATGAACCCTAGGTCACTCAGTACGAACTTAGAATAGAAGAAGTTAAACAAACAAATGGTTCTATTTCCATTGGTAGGAATAGAGGAGGATTGAGTAGATGAGATAGGTTGAGCGAGGGAAGAGTTAAAGAATATAAAAGGGGAAAAAGAAAGAAATGAGACATTAGAAGGGAATGTGGAGACCGTGGAATCCCACAACAGAAGAGATCGAGAGATGGTTAAGAAACAAAGAGCTAGAGTTTGCAAAAAAAGACAAAAGAAACCCTAGGATAACACCCCACAAATATCTTTAGAAATACGTGTTTACTGATTTGCAAAGTCTTTTTCTGTGATCTTCCAAACTTATTGTAGGAGTGGATACTAAGGCTTAAGGATAACCAAGAAATGAACCATATTCGACAGTTAGATTGGACCTTGGTACAGATCGAGAAGTTATAGCAGGTAAACAACAAATTCACCCATGCAGTAGATTTTTGGCTTGACAGTATTGTGGCAGGCTTTATAACAGAATTTGCAGTTGACACAACAAAGTCATATATCGCAACGCAACAAGAGTTTCTATGTGGACCTCGAGGAAGGTACATTCAATCCCTGTATACTTCTATTAAGATACTACTATATAATAAAGGTGTAATGACAATGGAGTCAGATAGCTAAAATTCCCTGCGTGCATGGGGGAAGGGGGGAAGCACTGACAGAAAGAGGATAAATCTGAGCAAAGGATAAGGGAAATAAGGAGGAACCCTTGGAACCAATCATGCTGGACGATGACCAGATCAAGAAGATCATGGCAATAGTTAGAAAGATGTGTAGCAGAGTACCCTACCAATACAAGGTAAATATCAAGAAGAGAGCCATAGCCGTGAGGGAAGACTTGGTTAGAGATGAGGAAGAGGTAGAGGATCTTCAGAATGTGGAGAATATTGATGAATTATTGCATGAAACATATGAGAGAAAGCCGAGAGGTCCAAGAGTGAGAAGAGAAGGAAACAATCCTATCCATATTAATGTAAGTGTGGAACCCATAAACCCATGTGTGACTAAAACACAAAATAGAACACCACCATTTAGACAACCGAAGTTCAGACTTAGAAAGACAGTAGGTTGTACATATACACATGGTACAACAATTGGAGGAGCTAGTTTAGGAAGCACTAGTCAGGTATCTACACTGCGCAGAGGCAGTAGTTCAACATTCAGAATGGCAGGACACCATCCCACCATTAGGTTACTATAATTTCAAGGAGAAGCAATAGAAGACCCTGAGAAACATTTGTTTATTTTTGCAAAGATCTAGGAAGAAAAACAGATCACTGATGAAGACACTAAACTTGAGTAGTTAACGATTATTCTAAGAGACCGCGCACTAGACTGGTATATGAGTTTAGATGAAAATTTTTCCCCTGGGATGAAAAGGACACTGACAGACATTAAGAAGTTACTGTTCAATGATTTCCAGAAGCGGAGTTCAAAGGATCAATACATGAACAAGATGATCGAAATAAGACAGAAACTGAGTCTGTATGGGAGATTGACCAGAGGTTCAAGCGACTGGAGGGGAAGTTGAAATATCTCATGAATGATATGCACCATCGACACCTGTTTGTCAATTCACTAATACCATGCTTAAAATACCCTTTGCGACAACAGAAGTTTCAGACGCAGGCAGAGGCTTTGCAGGAATCCATGCAACTAGAAGAAAACTAGTATCAACATACACATCTATCGAAGAACTGAAGGAGGATCTGAAGAATTTAACACTTCATCTAAACCAAAATAAGAACAAGGACAAATGAGAATTTGTTTGGTGTACCACATCTAGGATGGAAGGACACCACAAGAACGAATGTCCAACATTCGCACAATATATGGAAGCAAGAATGCCAAATTCGTTACCAACAGGGGTATTATGGTGAAAAAATTGCAAGAAACCAGGTCACGACCCCTATCATTGCATGATGATGCATAAATACCAGACAGACCCAAAAATCTCATATTGCACCTTTTTTCAGTCAGTAGGCCATGCTGACAAAGATTTTAGAACTATGGAGTTGATGCGATAAAGGACATCATATACATATAGAGTGCAGGAAGAAATGATGACTGGGAAAGCCGCACCACAGTTTAACCAAGTTCAAACTCCATACAAAACTTTGCAACAACAGTATAATACTACGCAACAACCATGTAACAATGCGCAACTGCAGTACAACACAACACAACCTCATTACAATACCGCACAATATAATTAGGCACCTTAGTATAATGCGCCGAGAGGAGATCGAGTAGGCTACAGAGGTGGAGGATGAGCCAGAGGAGGCTTCAGATGAGGAAGAGGACCAATATTATGTCATAATTTTCAACAGCTGGGACATTATGCAAGAGAATGTCTACTACCATGAGCAACTTGTATGTATTGCCACGCATCAAATCATGACACAGAAGAATGCCCAACACTATTGGTAAAAATTCAAGAAAGGAGGAACCAGAACAACCAAAATGTTCAGTGGATTTCAACCGAAGCAAGGGATGAAGAAAGTAACATCAACATAGTCACTCGTGGAGGAGCGAAAATAGGAAATAACGCAGTTTGAAAAGAACCTAAACAAAATCAGTGGGTAAAGAAGAACACCAAACCATGAAAGCAGTTCGATGCATAGAAGGAGAAGGAGGTATTTAAGAAAGAAAGATAAGAATTTTAGAAAGAAGATAGGGCGTCGACCTCAACTGTGCAGCAAAACAAGGAAGCATAAGAGTACGAGATGCCTCCATTTTTGGATCATACCAATGAAATGAAACCCATGGGGCAAGTAAGTACAATCAAAGGTTTTTTGCAATCATGTGTAAAGGTATTAAATGATCTATCATCTGTGAAAATATTGCAAAACATACTAGAAAAATGTAGTATTGAGACGGAAGGAAAACTAGAACCAAATATTGTTAATCACCTACATACAAGAAGAAGAACAAGTAGGGAGTTCAAACTAAATGCCAACATCGAAGATTTCAACATGGGAGACATCATACTGGATTTGGGTTCTGAAGTGAATGTATTAGCAAAGAAGACATGGAAATGCATGGGATAGCCCGCATTAGGATATTCATCTGTTCAACTGAAACTGGAAAACCAACACAGAGTCCTACCAATTGGTAGACTAAAAGGAGTAACAGTAGAATTGGATGGAGTGTGCACTAAAGCAAATTTTTAAGTCATTGAAATAGTGGATGGCACAAAACCTTACCCAACATTGCTTGGTCTGGATTGGGCATTTGATAACGAGGCCATAATAAACCTGAAGACTAGGAAAATGACATTTGAGTTAGGATAATATAGGGTCATCATGCCATTAGATCCATCAGAAGGGGAGAGGTGTGTAGAACCTACTTTCTTAGACTTAGAGGAAACCAACTAGTTGTACAGAACAACTGCGTGCAATGAGGATTACGTAAACCCAACTGCGGATGGAATACTTAGTTGGTGAAGAATTAATTCATGTGCAATAGATTCAGATACCGATCTAGAGAACTAAAAACAAAGGATACACGAAGTCTCCACAAGAATATGTGCAAGAATAGAATGTATAGTAAGATGGGTAGGTACAGAGATAAGGGAACCACCTAGTTTCCACAGAATAAATGATCTGGAAACATTCTTGGCCTAGTATGAAGACGCAGTTTTAGAAAATCATATACTGTTAGCACTTGATATAGCACTCAAGGCCAGACCTGCAAGATGGTGGGGCACACACATAGAGACAATCACGGATTGGTACCAACATAAACGGTTACTACACATAAGGTTCAACACATAATAGAAAAACAACAAGCAACAAAGGTATGATGGACAAGGGGCACCAGCAGAACACTTGGAGAAGTGCATAATGATATGAAAAATGACACCCCCCAGAGGAATGGCCTCATCATTTCATACAAAATCTAGAGGGAATACCGGCGAACTGGTACACAGACAAGGAATTGCGCAAAGGAACTGCGACCTGGATGACATTGCAACAACGTTTACAATCACTTTTTCATTTGAACACAAAAAGCCCAACATAGATGCAGATCTGAAACATATTAGAGGAGTGATATTCATCAAGGAACCGGAAGTCGATCTCATAATAGAAAAACAACAACAGAACAACCATACAGTCAAGGAACTGTTGTCATGTTACCATGTGCAAGAAGAAGCACCAGATGAAGACAATCCACGTGATATTCATATCGAAGAAGAAGAAGATGAAAGAGAAGTGGAGGGACCACCTATAGAATCATAAGTTATTGTCGTTCCAATCAAGGTAAAGAAAGCCAACATTGGGATAGTTGAGAACTCCAAAATGGCCAGCAATGGAAATTACTGGGATGAGCAGACTGTAGAAAGCATAACAAAGTTGTTGCATGAATACAATGACTTGTTTCCCAAAACATTTATAGAGATGAAGGGTATAGTCAGAGATATAGGATAAATGAAGATATCACTTAGACCTGAAGAGAGATCGATCAGACAATGACCATACAGATTGAACCCAATATATAAGAAGGAACTCAAAGCTGAGATCGATAGAATGCTCGAAGTTGGAATCATAGAACTGATCGAAGAATCAGAATGGATAAGCCCGATGGTAGTTCAAGACAAGAAACAAGGAGGGATAAGGATATGCGTTGAATTGAGGAAGTTGAATGATGCATGCCTACATGACCCGTTCCCTACACCGTTCAAGGATGAAGTGTTAGAGAACATAGGCGGACATGAAGCTTACTCATTCACTGATGGATTCTCAAGCTACCATCAGATTAATATAGCAAAGGAGGACAGATACAAAACCAAATTTGCGATAGAATGGGGATCTTATCAGTACACAATCATGCCTTTTGGACTGAAGAATGCACCCACGATATTTTCCAGAGTAGTCATCATCGCATTTAAAGAGTTCATCCATCAGTTTCTTGAGGTATACTTGGATGATTGGACAGTGTATAGTTTGTTGAAATACCATGTAGAAGTCTTATGCATGATGTTGGAAAGATGTAGGTAGTGCCAGATATCACTGAACATAAAGAAATGCATATTTGGAACATCGTTTGGGATACTATTGGGCCACATAGTATGCAAACAGGGTTTATTAGTATATCCTACAAAGATTGCAGTAATTGTTAACTTAACACCACCAAAAACAGTCTGTCAACTAAGAGTGACGTTGGGACACACATGATACTATAGGAAATTTATCAAAGGGTACGCACAGATTACTGCACTAATGGAAAAGTTGTTAATAAAGGACACAAAGTTTCAGTGGAATGACGAGTGTCAACACGGTATGGATACCCTGAAGGAAAAGATGGTCACCGCTTCGATATTAGTATTTCCAGATTGGGTGAAAACATTCCATGTGCATGTGGATGCATCAACTATAACACTTGGAGCTATCTTAGTGAAACCAAGAGAGGGAAACTTGGATCATCTGATAGCATTTGCAAGAAGAAAGTTGTCAGAATCGGAGCAGAACTATAACACTACAGAGAGAGAGGGCCTAGCTATGGTCTATGCACTGCAAAAGTTCAGACATTACTTATTGGGGAAACACTTTAAGATGTTCACAGATCACTCAGCCTTGAAATACCTAGTCAACAAGCCAGTGTTGGGGGGGAGAATTTGTTGATGGTTACTGCTATTTCAATAATTTGACTTTGAAGTAATAGTTAAGCCAGGAAAATTGAATGCAGGACCTGACCACCTATCAAGAGTCACAAATGGAGAAGAACCTATGAATTTAGAAGACAAGTTTCTAGATGCACATTTATTCTCAGTCCATATCATTGATGAACACTTTACATATATCATTCAATACTTGAGAATAGGTACTGCGCTGCAAGAATATAGCACCGTGTAGAAGAAAAAACTGGTAGTCCACACTGCCGACTATCAACTGATTATAGGACACTTATACAAAATGGGCGCAGCTAGCATCTTGTGAAGATGTGTGTTAGAACACGAAATACCAAGAGTCTTAGCAGAAGCTCATGAAGGAATAGTAGGAGGACATTACACACGCAAGGCTACCGCGCAAAATGTATTGCGCGCAGGACTATGGTGGCTGATAATTCACAGGGACTCAAAGGAGTATTGTCAGATATGCGATGTCTGTTAAAGGGTAGGTAAAGTCAACAGAGGGACAAGATGCCATTATGACCACAGGTAACATTGCAGGCATTCAACAAGTGGGCAATAGAATTTGTAGGACCAATCAACCCACCACCAAAAATAATAGGAGCTAGGTACATTATCACCACGACAGAGTACCTAACAATATGGGCGGAGGCCGCACTAGTAAAGGATTGTAGCGCAGAAACAACAACACACCATTTATTCGAACAAGTAATCAATTGATTTGGGTGCCCAAGAATTTTTATAAGCAACCAAGGCATGTACTTCATAAACAACACCATCAATGCTATGACTAAAGAGTTTTAAGTCCATCATCAAAAGATCACACCATATCATCCATAGGTAAATGGCATAGTGGAAGCATTTAACAAAATCTTGGAGAATGTTTTGACAAAGACCTATAACTTCAACAGGGATGATTGGGACCTCAAAGTACCATCAGTATTATGGGCCTACATGATTACGTGCAAAAATTTGATAGGGCACACGCCATTCAAACTGGTCTATGGCCAAGAATTGGTGGTGCCATTAGAAGTTTTAGTACCAAGCTTGCGCGTAGAAACAATTACACATATGACAGAACGAGGTGCAGTACATGAGCTTCTAAATCAGTTACTGACCATGGAGGAAGACCGAATATTAGTAGGGTTCCACAAACAAGTTTAGAAAGCAAGAGACAAAGATTGACATGATAGACACATCAAGAAGAAAACTTTCAGGGAAGGAGATCTAGTACTGATGTATGACAACAAATCGCTTCAGCACCTAGGAAATATAAGAATGCACTAGCTAGGACCATAATAAGTTAAATCTGTCACAAATGGAGGAGATATATAGTTGAAAGACTTATCAGGCACAGAACTTAGAGGGATGATCAATGGGAGTCGAATGAAGCTGTACAAGAACAATCGACCACCCACCGTGCAGTAAAAAAAAAAAAACTGTATATCAAAAAGAACCAACAGAATCATAGTGCACCAGAGAAAGAAAGGGCATGCACACTTAGGACCAAAAACATGGCAAGGAGAAGAACAAAAATCATGTCAAAAGGGAAACCAATGCAAAAAGGAAACTCGACAAAAGCTGTACGACAAGACAAAGTTAGGAGGAATTGAAGGTCAGAAAGGACCGATGGGACACCACATTAATCGCGCCAACTGGAGATGGAAAAGCAGAAGTAATGGAAAGTATGAAACCATTGGAGGTGCATTGAACCTGCAATTAAGGTGCATTAAACCCATAATTAAGGAAGCATCCTTGACAAGCTTCATGGGAAGCCCATACAACACACGAACGCGGGAGAAAACAGTCTAGCTGCGAAAAGAGAGAAGANTCGAGTCCACAGAGGTCACAGAGACCATTTGAACACAAAAAAAATTCGACAATCACCAACATGGCACCACCAAAGCAAGAAGAAGCAAGATAGAGTGCCAAACCAACCAGAGTTCAAACCAGGTCATGAGTACAGTTGGAAGAAGGTGAAAAGAAACTGTTGGAGAGTGTTAATGTCGACGAAATACCATCTCCAGAGATGATACCAGTACACCCCACGACGATACTAGAAGAAATCCAACAACTAGCAGTAGAAGGCATGAATGTAGATATGCCAACAAAGGCACCGAAGCCACAAAACTAGGAAGCAAAAACCCCAAAGGAGGTGCAACCAGAGAGCACCGAAGAAACTCCGAGAGTCAATGGAATGATGCCAAATTTGGAATTAGTAATCGAGCTAGACGAGTCTCAAACAACTATCTCAGGCCACCCACCGGAAGGAACAGTTGAAGACGTCATGGGTCGGGCATAATGGTATTCTGAGAAATAAATGGAAGCCGCTGGAACTTCGAGCCACCACCACCACCGAAGAAAGACAAGCACCAGGTACTGAGCTCACCTCGCAAGAAACCTACCGCAAAAATCATGCTACCATGTATACCAGATGTGGTATAGGTAGGACCATACTTGCTGGGTCATAAAGAGAAGATCAAATAATTGGACCATGATGTAGTAGACGAATACAAGTTTCTGAAACTCGTGAAGAGGATATTCTTATAGACTACGGGCACAAATCTGGTTGGGGAACCGATCGATCAGCCACTCCAATGGGAAACCAGGTTGGAGAAAACAAGAATTTTAGGTCTATTGAACCTACCACATTTTGGCAGAGGTCAGTACGCAAGAACATGCGTTAAACAATTGCTAGCAGTCACACATGGAGGGGACATCTGCTTGGACAAGATCGTCTCCATAGACGTAGAGATTATTGCAAAAATAATAGGGTTACCATCTCTAGGCATGGATCCCACACAGTTTCTTGATGAAAAAGCCAGGGAGAAAGTGATAACGGAAGAAATGAAAAATAAGTATGGTACTGATAGGGGAACAAGAGGGATCATTATCAAGAGGATCAATGATGACACAACACAATTGGGTGCAAATATCTTAGCGTGCAAGATGCTAAGAAAATGCCACAGGGAGGAAGTTTCGGCTGAAGTCTTTGCAGTTACAGCTCAATGTGTCGAGGGAACCATAGTGAGCTGGGTGCCATATCTCTTGAACTTGTTCTTGGATGACTGCAAGGATGTGCAGGATCTTGGAACATAGTTTCACTATTCATGGATGATCATGTTAATAACCTTTATGGGCTAGAGGGAACCAAGGTATGTATGTTTTGTCACTAGAACCAAACTTAATCAGGGAGAAAGATATTTACTGCTGAGAGTCAGGATGACTACCATGAATAAGAGGGAGAACGAGTCCATATTTGAAGGATACCTACGTGACCTGTAGGAAGCCATCAAAAAAATGTGGAGAATAACACTAGAGTCTATCGCCTGATATAGGGACATCGCCAAATTCCGATCCACATGACATAGAATGTGGATACATGTGCGAAAGGATCTCGATAAAAAGTGGCTATAGATTTGCTACTTTATCATAGAGGGAAATATCGACATCGCAGTCAAATATTGGGAAGATGAATGGAGGATTCCAAACCTCACCCAGGAGTTTCCAAATAGAACAACAAACAAAGAGACAGGGCAAGGATAAACACAACCTAAGGAAATCCAAGTGCCCAAGAAACGAAGGACGGGCCACACAACAACAACGCAGACAAACGAAGGCACAACGAAGACAGGGACCCATAAGGTGAAGAAGGAGAATAGGCAGCCAACTAAAGAAAAACAGAAACAAGCTGAGGCAGTGCAGGAGATGGCTCCAAGTGCCAACTCACAAGAACCAGGGGGAAACAAGAGTCCAGTTAGGAAAGCAGGAGGAGCGTGCAAGAAAGCGAAGGCCCAAAGACTGCCTCCAGAATATACGATCACAGATGATGATGGGGAAATGATATCCTAAATGGTCCAAGATTTTCTATTTGAGGACTTCGACCATGCTGCACACCATAGGGACAAGATTCAACAAGAGATGGCATACATG
>JASDQU010310386.1:82440-94486 GCA_032191745.1 Picea mariana
TGTTCTTTCCCTTGCTGCCTCACATAAATGGGAGGTCCATCACATGGATGTTAAATCCGCCTTCTTGCATGGTGATTTGAAAGAATAAATCTACATGGAACAAACTCTTGGCTATGTCTAGAATGACTCTAGTCTTGTTTGTCTCCTTATGAAATCTCTTTATGGTCTTAAGCAAGCTGCCTGAGCTTGGTATGCCAAAATGGACATATTTCTTATTGACACCAGATTCTCTAGATTCCATTCTGATCCTAATGTCTATACCAAGAAAGTAGGAAGCCATCTCATAATACTTGTCCTTTATGTTGATGACCTTATCCTTACTGGTAGTGACTCAAAACTTTTAAACCATGTGAAAACCAGCCTTAAGAAGAAATTTGAAATGACAGACTTAGGTTTTTTTCACTATTTCCTTGGCCTCCAAGTTTTGCAAACCAATGAAGAAATTTTTCTTTCCCAGTCTAAGTATGCTTGTGACCTTCTTCGTCGCTTTCACATGGATGATTGTAAACCAACCCCTTCTCCCTTTCAGTCTGGATTCAAGCTTACTACCACCTGTACTTCTCTTGAAGTTGATGCCACCCTGTACTGTTAGTTAGTTGGTAGCCTCTTATACTTGACTCATACCCATCCTGATCTTTCCTTTGTTATTAGTCTTGTTTCCCAATATATGCAAAAACCCCATGAAATCCATTAGAAAGCAGCTAAAAAGATACTTTGCTATGTCTATGGTACAGTTCAGTTCAGGATACATTACAGTTCAGGGGGGACTTATTTATTGGTTGGTTTCACTAATTTAGATTGGGCCGATGACCTTGATGATCATAAGTCTACTGTAGGTTATGTTTTCAGCCTTGTTTCAGGTCCTGTCACTTGGGCCTATAAGAAAAAGCATGCTATTTCACTTTCTTTAGCAGAAGTAGAGTACTGAGCAATGATAAATGAAAGTCATGAAGTCTTGTGGCTTTGACAGATCCTTTCAGAGTTTGGATTTGAGAAATAACATCTAACCAACCTTTGGTGTGATAATCAGAGTGCCATCAAGCTTGCCAAAGACCTAGTTCAACTTCAGCGCAACAAGCACATCGAGCTACACATGCACTTCATCAGAAAACTCATTCATGATCAAGTTATTGAAGTTCTCTTTTTCCCTACAGAAGATCAAGTTGTAGACATTTTCACAAAGTCTCTTACAGAAGAGAAGTTTTCCAAACTTTGATCTATGTTAGGAGTTCATGAGGCTGTCATTAAGGGTGGATAGACTCTAATGCCTCCTTCCTTCTCCTGTTGTGTCAACATTGTAAATCCTTCAATCCTATCCCAGGTTGTTCTTAATGGGGGATGTTAGGATATTTATACACTTAGGAGTTAGTTAAGATCTACTTGGTCTAATTTGTCATTAGGTAAAATTGTGTTTCTTTAGTATTCATTAGTATGCATTTGTAGTTAGGAAATCCAATAGTCACGATATGTTCCCGACATAGAGTTATCCGACGGTTCATACTCTCCTCGATCTTAATGACCATTGATCCGTGTCTTAACACCTGATTGGTCCATGATTCTATTTAAAGAGCATGGAGGGTCATTTGCCGATGATCGATTGTGAGAAACTCTATTGTAAAATCTCTCTGTAATCTTTTTCTTTTGCTATAAACTGCTCCAAGTGGCCGCGTTGGCTAGGGTCATGGATGTTTCCCCGTAGGGGTTTTACCATGTGAAAACATCGGTGTGTTGATCTTTGATCTGGTTATGTGAGTGGTTATTGAAGATGTTCATCCTCTATTGGAATAGTTGTGTTGTTGAATATGTTAGGATATTTAGACACTTAGGAGTTAGTTAAGATCTACTTGGTCTAATGTGTCGTTAGGTAAAAGTGTGTTTTTTTAGTATACATTAGTATGCATTTGTAGTTAGGAAATCCAACAGTCACAATATGTTCCCAACATAGATTGATGAAACGGTTCATACTCTCCTCAATCTTAATGACCATTGATCCATGGCTTAGCACCCGATTGGTCCATGATCTCTATTTAAAGAGCATGGATGTTCATTTGCCGATGATCGATTGTGAGAAACTATATTGTAAAATATATTTGTAATCTTTTTCTTTTGCATTAATAAACTGCTCCAAGTGGCCGCGTTGGTTGGGGCCATGGATGTTTCCCCGTAGGGGTTTTACCACGTGAAAACATTGGTGTGTTGAAACTCAAGAGTGGGTTTTTCATAAGCTTTCCCTAGAGCTTCTCTCATGGCATAAAAGGTAGACACAAACACAGAATATGCACTACCTAGCTTAGAAATAATAAGATAGATGCAACACTCCTCCTCCATTTTTATCTTACATTTGTCACATAAAATTCTGAGTGTTTTAAACCTAGATAGATAGTCTCCAAGGGAAGAAAAATCACTTGGACTCAAGTTCAGTACTTGATTTTCTAACTGTTGTGCTCGAATAATATTGAGTTTACCAAACACAGATTGAATCTTTTCCTAAGATTCTTCGGGGTCATCAATTTCGTGAAGGTGGCCAATCGGGTGTTAAGCCATGGATCAATGGCCGTTAAGATCGAGGAGAGTATGAACTGTCATATCACTCTATGTCGGGAACATATCGTGACCATCAGATTTCCTAACTACAAATGCATACTAAATAAACACACTAAGAAACACACTTTTACCTAATGACACATTAGACCAAGTAGATCTTAACTAACTCCTAAGTGTCTAAATATCCTAATAGATATACCTGATATTGACACACTCACAATCGATCAACTTGATGGAATTTTTACAACATATGAAATGAGAAAAGGTAATGATAAATCATCAAAAAGAGAAACAACCTTTAAAGAATCTAAAACAAAGATGAGGTAGGAACAAAAAACCAATGATGAGTTATTAGATATATCTGATGAGGAAACTACCAACTTCATAAATAAGCTAAAGAAAGGGATAGGGAAATACAAAGGAAAAATTCCTCTAATATGTTTCAACTATGTAAAAATTGCACACTTTGCCAATAAATGTCCCTATCCTAAGCAGGAGGAAAGTGATGATGAAAGAACCTTAAAAAATAAGAAGAAAATCCAAACTAACAATATAAAGAAGTTCTACAAGAAAAATAAAACGTACTTTACCCAATAAGACAATAGCTCATTGTTGGCATAGGGGTGGACCCAGGGTTCAATGCTTCAATAGAACACCAACAAAAACCTAACTATCGGCCCTTTCAGCAACACCTGCAAAGCAGATGAAGTCTCACTCAAGGTAGAGGCAGGGGTGGTTGCAAGACTCAAATGTCTGCAACCTTAGCTGGGACATAGATATGTTATTGTAACACCTTAACAGAGCACTTAGCAGTTATAGTTCATTAGTATTCAACCTTAGTTTACAACGCAGATAAAACCTAATAATAGAGCATCATAGTATTCATCCAAATCTAACGTATTCAAGAACTAATCATTTTCACATAGGTCATATCTAGCATGCATTCATATTATTCAACACTAAGCTATTATATAATATTCATATAAACATACATCAGTGCACTAAGCATTAATTATATTAACAATAAAACAACCATAAAAAAAAGGAAACCACAACACAGGATATACATGGTTCACCCCCAACCTGGGGCTACGTCCACCAACTCTTCTTTTCTTTTATTGTCTTTTTTTAATATTCTACATGCACAGAGCCACAAGATCCTACTCCACATAGAACAGGAGATATGTGTGCACTTCAATAGATCCTCCTTTCCCGATCTAGGTCACAATACAAAGCCTTTACACAGTCTCTTACAATCACTTGCACTTAGCTCTGCAAGTTCTCAACACAACATGCACAAATCATTTACAATTTTCACTTAGCACAACATCACTTAGATACATATCTTTCCTTAACACTTAGAAAGGTACCAAGCCCCCTTCTTACATTGCCTAGACATCTATTTATATATTACAGAAGGGCCTAAACATGGGTTAAACCCATGGGATGACATCCCCATACCCGTTACATAGCCCAAAACCCAAAAATCCCTAAACAAGGGGATGAGATCCCACAATCTCCGATTCGAAGTGCGCTCCACCCTCGACACGCTGTCGAAGTCCCAAAATAGGTCAAACTTGACCAAGGATCTTCAAAACTTGGTCAAGGGCCAACAGGCCCCCAATTCTCACATGTCACTCATCCCAAGTCACTCTGATCTGGGTATCTCTGCTTCGAAAGACTCAAGCTTGGCTCAAGCTGCTTTAACCTATTGTTGCACCAAGGCCTCATGCTCAGTGAAATATTGAATAAATTATTTGTTTATAGGTCCCTCTAAGCATTGTTCAACTACAGTGATGACTTGATTGAGCTCTTCTCCTCGACCTTCAATCTCCTCAAACAGTTGGCAAGCTTCATCATGGACTAGTTGGAGCCTCTGAGTCACCTCCATTACTTTGTTCTATATGGCATGGACCTCTTGTTGAGTGGTGCACTTTTCCTGGGATCGCTTCATCCTATCAACTACTGACAGGAGCTTCAACTGCACCTGTACCGCCCCTTCTTACTACTTTGCCTCCTGGAGTTGTGACTTGAGTGTCTTTAGTTCAGGGTCTTCAGTAAGTCTCTCATAAGTTTTTTCACTTCTACGACTAATATGTTTACATTCCATAGCTAATTCTCTGATCCTCTCAACTACACTCCGGGCAGTGGCTTCTCTTTGGTCTTGCACGTCTTGCATATTTCTTGGCACTATCTATAGCTCTAGGTCTGCTATTCTCTGTTGAAGCTGTTGGATAACTTCATCAAGTTGCGCTACTTGATGCTCTACTGGGTTTTCTACCTTTTTCTCTAAGCCTGTCACAGAGTGAAGTTCTCTGCTGACTACTTCTTTAACTTCGAGCTATTCTGTGTTGTTTTGATATCCCGACGAAGTTCCAGTTTTTCACACCTTCCTTCTGCGAAGTCCCCTCTGAAATATTCTGTAGCTTTTCTACCTTTTCTCTCTTCTTACTGAGCTTTCTAGTCTTCTTCCCTGTGATCTGTGTCTCAATATTCCTCTTTCCATTCTGATTCTTATCTCCTTTTGGCATAGTAACTTCGCATTGTTGAGATTCTTTTATAGGGTTAGAGGGTAGTACTTCTTCTTTGTCTGGGGTAGGTACTCTACTCTGTTGTAAGTATTCTTGTGTTCTTTCAACTTCGACGCATAAGTTTCTGGTTCGAAACAACTTTGACCTGGTCTCCTGTTTTTCAATCAAGTGCGCTATCCTCCTAGTCATGAAATATTTTAATTCTTTCTTTTTATGTTCTAGAAATTCCTCTTCTTTTCTTCTGGTCTGATCCTTCTCAATCCAGGTTTTTCCTAGTAACATAACAAATGGAATTTAATAACCTCAATAAATTTAACAACCTCAAATTCTTCCTCTGTCGAGGTTCCATGAGCACTCATAGAGGTTTGGGTAAGTCTTCCACATAGGGTTATCATCTTTCCTCTGAATAATCCTATTCCTCTTAATGAAGAGCTCATAACATGCTTTTCCAAAATTTCAAAAGTTCTTTCTATCATGATATTCATCTGTGTTTCCTCATCGAGAACATAGTCTATATTGAAGTCTCCTATTCTTGTTTCTATGCACTCTTTTTCTTTGAAGATATCTGATAAGTTGACATTTCTGTGATCATTCATGGTTTCTTTCATTTGTAGTAGTACATTCTCTGATTCTTTCTGGGGTTTTGTTATGGTCTTAGTTTCTTGGCCTTCCTTAGGGTTTTCTTGTCTCATATTCATTCTTTCAACCTTATCAATCATTCTAAAGAAATCCACCACTCCATGGTCCATATCTTTGCAACAAAGACAACTAGGTCTTCTATCAGGGCATTCCTTAGCAATATGTCATGGTCTTCTGCAATTGTAACAAAGAGTTAATCATTGTTTTCTTTTAAATGATCCCCAAGCTTTCTTGTACTATGCACTAGGATCATAGCAGCTAACTTGAAAAAAATTCTTTCCAGGATCTTGCATCCATTTGTTAGTCCAAACATTCTTTCTATGCATAGGAATAACATATATTTCATAATTCTTATCATATCTACTCATATCAAATCATCTTTCTTCTAGCTGTGCCCTAGTTTTCAAGATAGGACAAAAATTATCAAACATACCTAGATCCATACTTTCAAAACAAAAAATTTCCACTTATCTTACCTTTTCAATTAAAAAATTTCACTGTTCTTACCTTTATCAAAGAACAAGGCTTCCAGATCTTATCTCTTTTCTTCAGATTAGACTTCTCTTTTTAGCACAGATATTTTACAATTCAAGTAGAATATTTCGCACTAGGGCAACAGATCTACGCACAGAGCTTTCTTTTTTCTTCAATTCCTAGCAATCACAGTTTCATGTCCCAACAATGGAACCATTTGTTGGCATAGGGGCAGACCTAGGGTTCAACGCTTCAATAACGCACCAACAAAACCCTAACTACCGGCCCTTTTGAAAACACCTGCGAAGCAGATGAAGTCTCACCCGAGGTAAAGGCAGGGGTGGTTGCATGACTCAAATGTCTGCAACCTTAGCTTGGACACAGATATCTGATTGTAACACCTTAACAAAGAACTTATAATTTATAGTTCATTAGTATTCAGTCTTAGTTTACAGCGTAGATAAACCCTAATAACAAAGCATCGAAGTATTCATCCAGATCTAATGTATTCAAGAACTAAGCATATTCACATAGGTCAGATCTAGCATCCATTCATATTATTCATCACTAATCTATTATATAAGATTCATCTAAACATACATTAGTGCATTGAGTGTTAATTATATTAACAATAAAACAACCATAACAAACAGGCAACCGTAACACATGATATATGTGGTTCACCCCCAGCCTAGGGCTACGTCCACCAACTCTTCTTCTCTTTTATTGTCTTCTTTTAATCTTCTACATGCACAGGGCCATAAGATCCTACTCTGCATAGGACAATAGATCTGCTCGCACTTCGCTAGATCCTCCTTCCTTGAGCTAAGTCACAGCACAAATCCTTTACATAGTCTTTTACAATCACTTGCACTTAGATATGCAAGTTCTCAACACATCATGCACAAAGCATTTACAATTTTCACTTAGCACAACATCACTTAGATACATATCTTGGATTAGCACTTAGCAAGGTACCAATCCCCCTTCTTACGTCACCTAAACATCTATTTATATATTAAAAAGGGGCCTAAACATGTGTTAAACCCATGGGCCGACATCTCCATACCCGTTACATAGCCCGAAACCCAAAAATCCCTAAACAAGGGGCCAAGATCCCATGGGCCACAATCTTCACTTCGACTTGCGCTCCACCTTCGATAGGTTTTCAAAGTCCCAAAATAGGTCAAAATTGACCAAGGATCTTCAAAACTTGGTCAAGGGCCAACACTCATCAGAAGAAAATGTAGATGAACCATAGATTCTATTTATGGGAATAAAAAATCAAGATGATAAACATTCGAAAAATGAAGAAGAAGTGAACTTCAAAGAAGAAATCCTTAGTGTAATTGAAGAACTAAGAAAAAAAAACAAAAAAATAGGGTATTAAGGGAAGAGCTTCTAGATATTAAAGAAGATACTAAATCAAGAGAGAGGGGAGTTTCAAAAAAATCAAAGAGTCAGAACAAATCATCACTGATTTGAAGTCCCAACTCCTGGAAGCTAATAAAATTGAATAATTCATTTTACAACAACTTAATGATAAAAAAACATGTGAGAAACTAGAAGCCGAGATTAAGCTTCTAAAAAGTGAAATTGAGAAAGAAAAGAAGGGATCACAATTTCAAAATAGTTCAAAGATATTGGATTAAATTCTCAATAGTCAAAGGTCACCAAACAACAAGACTCATTTAGGATACACCCAAGACTAAACTTCTACATCACAAGGATCTGTCAAGAAACCAATCAGTTACACATATGCTCTGAAAAATTCATTAAGAAAAGAAGATAATAAGGTAAATATGATACCATTGAAAACTGTTACACATAAACAGAAATCAATACTCTCTATTAGAGTAAAATATGACAAGAAAAATACAATCATCAAAAGGAATCCTCCTAAATATCTATCTATTGGATATTGTTACTCTTGCAATAATTTTGGACATAAGGCAGTACTCTGCAAAGCTTATGGACAATAAAATCGTATAAATGTCCAAATATATAAGAAAAATAAGTACAATACAAAAAAGAGAAACTATAACTCATTTTGTCCTTTGCAAAACTTCAATAGTGAATGCCAAAAATGCAACAACTATGGTCATAAAACTAGTGAATGTAGATTGCCAAAATATGATAAAAACATACAAATTTCCCATAATAAAAAAATATAGAAGAAAAAACAAACTGAGTGCAATGTAGCCTTATATGCAAGAAATCAAGGATTTCAGTGGTATATAGACAATGGATGTTCCAAACAAATGACTGGAGATCAAAGTAAATTTCTCAAGTTAAATAAGAAAGGAAAAGGAAAAGGAAAAGTAACTTTTGGAGATATCATGTTAGCCAAGATACTGGGAAAAGGCACTATTAGTTTAGGAAATAATAAAACCAAAGAAAAAGATGTACTTATGGTAGAAAATCTCAAACCAAATCTCCTAAGTGTAAGTCAGACATGTGATCAGGGTCACATACTTACTTTTGATTCTCAGAAATGTGAGATCAGAAAAAAGGACACTGGAAAGCTAGTGGCAGTTGCACCAAGAACATCTAGCAATGTGTGCATCCTTAATATAGATGAAGAATAAAAATGTTGTTTAAGACAAGTAGATGAAAGTTGGATATGGCATAGAAGGTTGGGAAATTTAATCCTTGACAACTTGATCAAAGCCAATGAGAAAAAGTTAGTTAGGGACCTACCGAAAGTGATTAAGCCTTCAGATTCTATTTGTAAACATTTTCAAATAGGAAAGAAAACAAGAATTAGGTTCAAAACAAAAAATAATTCCACAAAAAAAACATTAGAGATTATTCAAACAGATCTGTGTTGACCAACTAGAACCAAAAGTACTTATGGTGAACAATATTTTATGTTAATTGTTGGTGATTACACAAGATTTACCTGAGTATTATTTCTAAAAGAAAAATCAGAGGCCTTTGAGAAATTTAAAATATACAAAGCCCTTGTAGAAAATGAAACAGATCTCAAAATTAAATGTCTAAGATCATATAATGGAGGATAATTCAAATCTAAAGAGTTCATTCAATTCTGTGAAAATCATGGTATCAAAAGACGGTTTTTAGCTCCTAGGACTCCTCAACAGAATGGAGTGGTAGAAAGGAAAAACATAACATTTCAAGAAGATGCAAGAACCATGCTAAATGAAGCCAAGATTCTAGACAAATTATGGAGAGATGAAATCTACATAACAATCCACATAATTAATAGATCTTAGTTGAGACCCAAACATGAAAAAGCCCCTTATGAACTTTGGTTTGGAAGGCCAACATCTGTAAAACACTTTAGAACCGTTGGAAGCAAATATAGTGGAAAGTGCCAATGTAAATATAAATGATCTAAAAAAAATATATCCGAAGGGATTAATAAAAAATATCAACAAGAAGATGATGATGTAAAATCTCAATAGGAAGATGATGATGAAGAATCTCAGCAAGAAGATGATAATAATGAAACACGGGAAAATGAACCACATACTGATGAAGAAGACAATGAAGAAACACCCTTGCCAAGAGATCCATCAAAAAGAGTTCTAAAGAATCATCATGAAGGCCAAATTATTGGAGATAAAAGTGCATGAGTGGAAACAAGAAGGAAACTTGCTTTTGACTCAAAACAAGAAATGTTATGAGAACAAGAAATGTTATCCCTAATAGAACCTAATTCGGTTAAAGAAGCTATCAAAAGTAAAGATTGGATAAAATCAATGAATGAATAACTAGACCAAATAGAGGAGAATCAGACTTGGGAACTAGTTCCAATACCCAAGGACAAGAATGTGATAGGAACCAAGTGGATCTTCAAGAACAAACTAAATGAAAATGGGGATATTATAAATAACAAAGAAATATTAGTTTTCAAAGGATATTCCCAAGTATAAGGTATTGATTTTGAACAGACTTTCTCTCCAGTAGAAATACTTGAGGCCATCAAAATGTTCCTAGCATTTGCATGCTTCAGAAATTTCAAAATCTATCAGATGGATGTCAATTCATCATTCCTTAATGGAACACTAGAATAAGAATTCTATGTTGAGAAAGGATTCATGTTATCATAACATCAGGGCTATGTGTGCAAGATGAAAAAGACCCTGTATGGTCTTAAACAATCCCCCAGAGCATGGTTCTCTAAGCTTGATCAATACCTACAAAAATAAGGATATAAGAGAGGGATTATGGACAACAACCTATAAATCAAAATTGAGGATCAAAACATGATTTTTATGGTGGCATATGTATATGAAATCATATTTGGGAGTAATCTTACTACACTAAGAAAAAAAATTGCAACCAAAATGCAAGAAGAGTTTGAAATGTCTATGCTTGGAGAACCATCATTTTTCTTAGGTTTATAAGTAAATCAAATAGGAAATAGAATATTCCTTTCCCAAACCAAATATATCAAGGAAATGCTGAAGAAATTTCAAAAGGAAGACAATAAACCTAGGAGTACTCCCATTGTCACTGGATGTAAATTAAGCCTAGAAGATGACTCACCAAAAGTGGACCAAATGATGTATAGATCAATGGTTGGAAGTTTTCTCTATTCAACAACAACAAGACTTGACATCATGCAGGTTGTAGGAATCATGGGGATATTTCAATATGAAGCTAAATAAACTCACTTAAAAGCAGTAAAAAGAATAGTCAAATACCTTCAAGGCACCTTAGAACTTGGATTATGGTATCCAAAAGATAAAGACTTCAATCTAACTGCATATACTGATGCATATTGTCCAGTATCATAAATGATAGGAAAAGCACCAGTGGAGGAGCATTTTTCTTAAGAAAAAGTCTGGTAGCATGGTCAATCGAGAAACAAACATCCACATCACTCTCTACAACAAAGGTATAATACATTATTTCTGCATTCTACTGCACACAAGTTATTTGGATGAAGCAAACTTAGAAGACCTACAAATAATATTTAATAATCCCATTACTATTAATTGTGACAACACTAGTGCCATAAGTATCTCTAAAAATCTAGTGATGCATTCTAAAATCAAACACATCTCAATTAAATATCATTTCTTAAGAGATCAGGTTACCCAAAAAGTTGTTAAAATAGTGTATGTAGACACCAAAGAACAAATTGCATAAATTTTCACAAAACCTTTGCCCAGGAGTACTTTTGAAAATTGTCGATAGAAATTAGGAGTAATTCAAAAACGTCATTAATAAATACAAAAATACCACAAAATCATATCATAAGGGGAACATGGTTAGGGGGACAATTTCCACAGGGGGGGCAAAGAAATATCCCTTATGCCATTGCTGTCAAAGGGGGAGGAAATTGATAGGGGCATAAATTTCAAAAAGAAAAAGGTTGCCATCAATGCCAAAGGGGGAGAATGTTGGACATGGTGTTATGGTGTTGGCATTGATGTCAAAGAAAGACAGAATGATCAATGTTGATTATGGCATTGATGTCAAGAATATCAATATAGTATTATCATTATATGTTTTTGAGATCCTAAAATCTCAGGAGAAATAACGTAGGAAGTTGTGCAGAAGACATACCACGAGGTGTAGAGGAATATGCCTAAATATTAGGAGAGGAAGAATATTATATTGCACAATATCAGAGCATGCAAAGATCCATGTACAAGAAGAATTCAGATCTTAGGAGGGTTAGAAACTGAAGATCAGTGCATAAAAGAATGTACAAACAATTATTAAAAGCTCATGAGAAATAATGATGAACAGATTGAAAGGAAGAACATTAAATTGAAGCTCAGAAGAGATGACGCACAAGAGTTTTTCATTATTATTTTGGGACAATCTAGGATCGTTAGATCGAGGTGCAATCATAGTTTTGGAAGGATTAAATCTCAACC
>JASDQU010310386.1:96341-110920 GCA_032191745.1 Picea mariana
TTGTTTTTGGGATATCGTCTTCCTTCATTCTGATCTAATGATACACTGAACAGAGATCCAATTTTGTGAAATAGATTGCTCCATGTAGTTCATCTAACAATTCATCAATGACGGGATTGGGAAACTTATCTTTAATAGTGATCTTGTTGAGCTCTCTATAATCTGGACACATACGCCATGAGCTATCTTTCTTGAATACCATTACCACTAGTGTAGAGTAAGAACTTTGGCTAGGTCTAATAATGCCAGCCTCTAACATTTGTTCAACCATGCGCTCAATTTCACTCTTTTGGGCATAAGGGTATCTGTATGGCCTGATGTTAGGAGGAACACTCCCAGGAATTAGGTGAATTTCATAATCATGATTTTGTGTGGGTGGAAGACATTTGGGAATATCTTCAAATACTTTGGAATGCTTATCAATGATCCTTTGGAGATATTGAGGAATGGATAGCTTAGATGTTTGAACATCTAGTGAGCATAGTTGTGCAATAACGCCTTGATGCCCCTTTTTCAATAATTTTTTCATGTCGTTAGAGCTTATCACCTTACCAGGCTTCCCTGTGATACCTCTTAACTCAATTTCTTTTCCTTCCAATGAAAATTTCATGAAAATTTCTTGAAAATTAAAATCCATTGTTCCTAATGATTGTAACCATTAGATTCCTAGTACAACATCTGCACCACCCATGGGTATAGAAATCATTGGACTATTCATTGCATATTCCCCCATAGTAAGATTGATATTATTGCATTTTCCTAAGCAATTGATAGTTCCTTCATCTGCAATCATTACTTGAAACTTTGGCACTGGATATACAAAGAAATTGAGATCTTTGGCTAATTCATAGTGAATGAAATTATGATTACTGTCAGAATCAATTAGTATTATTACCTTTTTGTTTTTGATGTATCCTTCAATATTGTGGGTTTGAGGAGTGTTAATTCTAGCCAATGCATTACACGATATCATGGGAGTCAACTCTTTAGACAAAATTTCTTCTACGCTTTCATCTTGATATGGTTCTTGTTCATGTTCTTCTTCCTCTTCACAATCTATGTAGAATAATTTCTTCTCACCACACTTATGTCCCTTACTGTACTTGCTGTCACAATTAAAGCATAAACCTTTTGCTTTTCTTTCCTCTAATTGTTGAGGTGTCAACCTTGTAGGTTGAGGTGTTTTAGAAGAAGGAGAATTGTTCTCTCTATAGATGTTAGGATTGGTCCTTCTAGTGGTCATAGCCATATTTTTACTTTCAACATTTCTTGCCACCTTAAATGCATTCTCCAATGATTTGGGTNTGTTGAATGTTATCCTTTAAAGTTCCTATGAATACATCAATCAAGTGCTCATATGGAATATTGGTTACCTTTATATTCAATCTTTTGAAGTTCTCAATGTGCTCGGTAACTGAACCCTTTTGCTTGAGATTTATCAATTGGCTAAAGAAGGTATTGCTCCTTGTATCCTCATAGTGTGTTATCATTTCTTCCGTGAAAATTGTCCAAGTGACAAGTGATTTGAAAGAACAAAGCCATCGATACCATACAAATTGATTAGGTTCTAAATATAAAGAAGCAATTTGTACCTTTTGTGTATGTGGCACATTATGAAGATCAGAGAATTGCTCCATCTGAAGTATCCATGTGATTGGGTCCTTGCCATCAAACTTCCTCATATCAATATTAGGAACATGGTTGGTCTTCAAAACAAAGTTGGAGTTTCTCCATTCTTGATTCACCTTCCTTGTGTCCTCATCATGAATTTCATGGGATTCATGTTCACTTTCATTTGTCTTCTCTTTTATGAAATTTTTCAATACTTCCATGATCTCCCCTTTTAAACCCTCCATCCTCTCTTGTAGTTCATCTTTTGTTACTATCTTATTTTTTAAATCATTTATGTCCCTATGTGTTTATTCACCTTCATCAAGAGTCCAAGTAGGATTTTATGGAGGCTTATTTGGTGTAGAAGTTCCCTTTTTGGGTGGCATGTTGACCAAGTATCACTTTTGAACCTTGATTTTGAGGTGGTTCTGCTAGACAATATTTCTTCTATTGTATCTCCCAATTTTTGGCCCTTCTGGGTATGAAAATTTATTTTATGTAGTTCTCTGATATTGCTTCTCTGCAATGCCACAGTTCAGATCAAAATTGGATGTGCCAAGTGGAATTTATAGTAACTTCCCCACAACTTGCCGATTTTTGGCCTTTCTAGGAGATCTCACTTGTATAGCGCGCCCCACACAAAATAATTGATATAAAATTCTAAAACTTGCACAAGAAATACTACAGACTGTCCAAAATCTAATGAAACTAGTCCCATGCAATTTGGATGCTCTAGGAATAAGTTATGATGCTTTTACCTGGAACACGTTCTTGAGACTAGTCAATAGGACTAGTCAGATACCCTATCTTACACAAGGTGTATATACAAATTTAAGAGGACCTAGATGCTGACATTTTTACCAAAGATACCTTGCTAATTTTTGTAAATAGCATCCAGATTTTAGGGTCTAAAACATTACAGAAAAGTTTTTATAGAGAAAATTCAGAAATGACTCAGTCCAGGATGACTCCAGAACCCTATCTTGTACAGGTTGTATCTTCAAAAGTATAAGGCCTCAAGAGATTAATTTTGAACCCAGTGTACCTTGATCTGTATAATAAATATCCTCCAAGCCCTTCCTTATGAAACTTTTTAGAAAAAAAGTTATAGTGAAAATTCCAAGGTGTCTTAGATGTAGCAGCAAAACCCCAAGACCTTGAGCTCTGATACCATATGTTAAGAACCAAATATCAATATAGCATAGAAAAACCTTAGAAAAAGTACTCAACACATTGAAAAAGAGACAATTTCAGATAATAAGACTCTTCTTCGGGGGGAACCTCCTTTTAACCCACTTAAATGTTCAAGTACAAGATGATTCAAAATGAAAATGTCTCCTTGGTATATATAGGAGACTAGGAGGAATAATTACAACTAATGGCCTAAAGCCGACATAAATAAAATAACATTACTAATATAATATGCCTCAATTAATGGGTAATGAGCCAATATTATGGCTTAACAAAGAACCACCAATAATAGGATGTTTACTTTAGATCTCTCGATCCTCATCACCACAGAGGAAAAACTGATCAACAGAGAGCATGCCAAAACATCCAAACTTATCAGTGTAGGGATGGAAATCACAGATGCCACCCTGTACAGAGAGAAAAGTGATGAAGAGGATTTGGTCATTGCATTGAAAGAGTTGGAACATCTATGCAATTTGGAAAAATACTACCAAGACTCCACACAGGCCTCGGTGTTCTTGAGAAGTGAATTTCAAGGCGCCTACGAAAAATTTGCAAACGTACGACACATGTTCACTGCAATAATAGTCAAGTACCAAGAAGACACCCTCATGGCACTGGAAAAGTGTAAAGATATGGAAAGGTGGTATGAGAAAGCACACCAAAACGTGGAGAGGATCGACTACATCAACATTGTTCAGCAGGGCCAAGACATCGAATAGCATAATATTCGGGTACTCAGGGATAGTAGCATTGACTGCATAAACAAGTCAGTTGAATACTGGGTGAGAATGGCCCAAGAACCTCATCAAGAAATCCAAGAGAAGTGGGCTAAGTGAAAAAATAACTGGACCATGGTCAACTGAGTGATGAGAGGCATCGACCTTCCAAAATTCAGCACACCTGATGACTTTGTCGACTTGCACGACCTAGTCAAAATTCATGCCGAACAAGACTCATCATGGGATCCTAAGATAACAAAGGTGGTGAACATTGTGTCAGGGTAAGTGTAGCATTTCATCGAGCACCTGATAAAGGCTTGGATAGTGCTATAGCAAATGAGTGTCAAAATAGTCAAATATCGAGCACACGCAATAGATATCAAGGAGATCATTTCGGCCCCGATGGATGAGCACAGGTTTTCATATGCAAACACATGCAAGGATCTCTTTGTCCAATGGTCAGAGTATGAGAAGAGTCATCCACTCAAGTGAAACCATTTGATGATCATTGAAGACTGAGAAATGAAAGCGCCATTGTTATACATCAAAATTACTCATTACAATGATGACCTATTGTCGTCATTACTAGTGTCGCCAGTGTCACATTTTGGCCACAAGTGTTGCAAATATCATACTTTCATATTGCCTATGTCGTGTCTTGAATGAAATTATCAAGAACACTTAAAATACACCTCCAAAATACTGGTTTTAAAGAGGAGAAATCATTTGACCAAGAATACAAGTCTTTTTCCATGGAAAAAACCACTCAAAAATCATTTTTAAAGGGCAGCGCTCCCCTATACACTGTCAGGGAGTGGTATCACTATGTACCCTCCTTTGGGGGAGTGTTTCAATGCTCTATTCACCCTTTTGGAGGAGTGATGACCTATTTGAGAAAATCTTGGACTGTTGAGGAAAAACAGGAAAGAATCCCCTTCATCTCTGGAGTTGGTTGGATTCGAATCTAAGGTCAAGGCTCAATCTTAGGGAAGATCCACAACTAAAGGACAAAGATCCTCAACCTATCCCAAGAATCTCTTAAATGGTTATACCTCTCCAAGCCTATATAAGGAGGCCTCCTCATGGTAAAATGGGGAGACATTGAAGGCATAAAACTTATGATCTCATAAGGGAGATAATCATTGAAGCATAGTTAGTTTGTGTGTGGATTATTTGAGAAAATGGATAGACAAGGAGAGCTAGGAGAGGTTGTTGCACCTTCATCAAAGGTCTGTAAGTATATCTATTGTTCTCATTAATATATATGTGCTTGGCCGGTTTCTTTCAAGATTGTGTTTATTCTACATGAACTTGTCTCTATTAGATAGATTTGGTTTCAAGATAATCTTATTAGAATAGGAATCTTGTTTTGTATTTGATTGGATTGAAGGACTTGTCGAGGAGCTTGGGGATCAAAGCTCAAGTCGGAATGTGTGAGGAAAAACATCATTAGAAAGGTACACTTCTTCCTCTTCTCTATACATTAGTTTAGCTAGGTTTAAAAGGACACCAATGACCAATGTTAGAACCCTTTATGTCTTGGTCTTAAGAGTCTAGAGCCCAAGAGGGAGTCTCAACAAGTCTGGAAAATGAAGAGTTTCCAGGAAAGGTAGTCTAGGTTGTGTTGGGTTCAAATGAAAAGAGGGTCCTGGATTTTTTATGGCATTAAGTTGCTAGGAAAAGTTTGGTTGTTGGGTAGGGTTTTGGTACAAACCATAGTGGACCTGTCTAGAAAAAGGGAGTTTGTGTTTGATTTTGCATCATTGATTGCTTCCCGTAATTGAATGACATTCCTTGTGTAGGTATTTATCCCTTCACACTATTCCAAGGACCTTGGTTGGGAATGCCCACAGCCAACCTTCCTGGCATACGTTTGAGGCCTGATTAGGGTTCCACTGAATGTGGGAGGGGTTTCCCTTGATCGAAATCCCTTGTGAAGGAAACGAGCCCTACCAAGGATTTCCAAAACCTTGTGAGGAGTAAAATCCTGTCATTTCTCCTTCGAAGGAATGAAACCTTGCATAGCATTTGGTTGACCAAAAATGAGGTTGCCTCTAGCAAAGAAAGAAGATGATGAGAAAGAGTTATTTCCAGATGCATCGAACAAATAAAAATATGTATACCCTATCGGATTCGTGTAGGACTAAGATCCATGACTCCTCCCACTCAACAACCTAGAGTTGGTGTTAGGCACGATCTATTGCTGGAAAGAACCTTTGAACTAAGGGTATGGAGGAGGGATATGATCCCCACCATAAGGAATAGCGTTGAATGGGGAAATGGTTCCTGCAAAAGATCCTTGTAAGGGAGAATTAGAGATCCCTAACCCCAAACCAATAGTCTATAGAGTAGAGTAGGTTAATACCAAACTAGAGTCGAAACTCATCATCTCGTACGAAAAAGAAGGACCAGACATGTTTTGGATAAGGGGAACAATGGTCAGAGTCATTGAAGAGATTGTGCCACTACTGGAAGTTGTGGGTGTCTAGAAAATCGTAGTATTTATAGGTGGAGGTGGGGGAGGAAGTACGACACCTCCTCCCATGACAACTGAGATGAGAGTATGATGACTCCTAGAAGAAGTAGCACCGGTTTCTTCCATCATCGCTCATATAATAAAATGGCATTCAAGTGAAGTCAATGATTGGATATTTTGCAGGCCTGAAGCCTTCAATTTCAAGGTCAGAAATGGTGGACTCCTATGGTGCAATAAATTCTTCTCTAGGAGTTGGCTCAGGTACAGTTTCTTGTGTCCTGGTCACTTCGAATGAACCCTCTTTATCTAGCCTGCACCTCAGCAGTAGTGTAGGTGGCTCCAAAGTAACCATTGGAAGACCCTGAAGCCTACATGAATGACGAAGATGTTGATCTTCCACTGATCCAGAATTGGATCCAGGAGGCTTCCCAGGTCTAGAAAAGGCTCAAAAATGAAAGTTCTCATAATCGATCAAAACCAATTCCATTGCGACTGGCTCATCGTGATGATTCTGTCCATATATTTACTTTCTCAAATGGACATTATATGCGATATTTATTGCACTCTAATTGTTTTCCCAAACAACTAAAAAATCAACAGGTCAACTAGCAAAATTCAATGATGTTGTCAGCATGATGTCCTACTGACATTAGCAAAGTGACATGTGGTAGCACAAACAATAGGGTGACTGAGAAGTGACAGGGACAAATCTCATGTTTCCAAGTGGTGCATCCTCCAACAAATTAAATGGTGCCACATGGCACCTTATGGTTGGCTAGTTTGGTATGTGCAAAATTTATGGTCTCCACTAGAATCGAACCTGAGACCTCTCCTCCAAAATTATTGCTTTCACAGAGGCTCTAATACCATTGCGCCACACATGTTTCTTGTTTATAAAATCCTATTTAATTTATTTAAATTGCATTGTTTTAATATAGGAGGAAGGGGGGATGGGGCTGGGGCTAAGCCCCAACCCACGGTTCATTTTGTACTGTGTGACCACAAGGAGGGGGTGCAGGAGCCATGTTAAAACCACCAGTGCATGTTTTCTTTTATGGCACATCCACCATGTAAGACGGTCTTGGAACCACGAGCTTGCCACATGGGAAGGGGTGTGGTCCCATTGCATTGCAACATATGCCCACAAATCAAGGAGCTAGCGTGAGCTTAGGGCCAACGCTTAGCCCTTTGGGCTAGCACTTGGACATATTAAGGTGCATCTTACTAGAATAGGGGGGCGTGTGTGTGATTTGGGTGCTTAAGCCCATATTTTTATACAAAGTGGGTTTTTACTATATAGTTTGGGATTTTTTTATGATTTTTAGGCATGTTAATGGCAATTTTGGCCATTATTGGGAGATATTGGACTCTTTTTGAGCCCATATTTTGGGAGGAAGTTGGGGAAGGATAACCAAATTCAGATATATATAAACTAGGCCTATTTGAAGCCATGGAAGGATAGTCAGAGAAGAGTTATGCTGAAGCAAAGCCAAGCCAAAGCCATTTTTATGCAGGGAAGCTCTTGAGGGGAGACCTTTGCGGGCCATTTCTGGGAGCTACACTTAGTATTTTTTAGTGTCGTCAGTTGTGTTGGATTATTGAGGTCAAGAAGAACATAGTGAGACTAGTATGAGATCCATTTGATGTACTTTTTTTGTACTTTTCAAGCATTGAAGAATTAATAAAGAATCCTCCCCCACTAAGACAAAGGCCCAGAGACATAGGCAATTTTGTGTCGAACTCCATTATCACTTATATTTTTATGGTTTGATGTTCTTATTGCTTTAGTTCATATCTGTATATTGTTTTATGGCTGCTATGTTTCTTCATTAAATTTATCCTCTTTGGTTCATCTTCATAAATGGTTAATTAACACATGCAATTAATAACTCAACCACAGTCATGAAAAGATCTTTTCGGATCATCCACCTTGTGAAATGATCAAACGACACTATAAGGTTGAGCTAGTGTGAAACATAGAGCACACACTAAACATTTCCTAATAACAAATCAAGCAAACAACTGACTCGCAGGAAGAATAGTTACACCAATCGACACTAGAGAAACTTACTAGTGCAAGTGTAACTCTAACACAGAAACACCCTCTGGGTCTACTATGAAAATTTTTATCCAATGTCTTCCCTAGGTACCATGATATACCCCTGCAGTCACCCATGTAAGTCCCTGAAAATAGGCAACTAGGTTTTCATCTCACAGTCAATCACCAGGCGGGTACAGTTGACAATGAGGTTGATCATAATGAGCATGATAACAAATTATGAAGCCTTTCAAGGGTACCGAAGGAAAATGGTTTCTAATACAATTGATGATATCGAATGGATTCGAGGTCCATGAGGCTCCATATTAAAATTCATTCAGTTTAAATCCCAAGAACGACCCTCAATATACGATCCCCACTACGCTCGGTTCGTCTTTGGAGGGGCTATCTCCTCTACCTTTCCTCACGTGACCTCGTGTTTAGCTCCTATGTTAAAGGGGGGTCCCAAATGACTCTTACGAAAATGAAATATGACACTCCCTATCTTAGACTCATATGTTTGTTTAAGAGGCCTTGAATATTTTCCTCTCCACACCTATTTCAAGACCCTAGAGGCTGGACTACTTGGTGAACCCTACAAACAAAAGTCTAGTTGATTTTAAGTTCTTATCATTGTTTTTAAGTGGATTGATTTAATAAAAAGGGTACGGATGTGTAACTTATGGTTTTTACAAGAGACAAAAGAGGAGAAAAAAAACTTTAGAGAATTTGTGCAAAATAAAACTAGGTTCTACTATTGAAAAATGGTTTTTAAATCTTTTCAAATGAAAAATTTTCGAAGTAGAGTCCAAGATCTAGAAATGAAAAAAGTTTCTAGAATGCTCTTTTTGTTTTACAATGTAAATGCAAACTACTAAATTTTCAAGGAAATAGAAAAGAAGGAACTTTGGAAAAATAACTCTTTTCTTTTGTAATAAACAACCTATGCTACAAATACAAAAAAAAAATGCATAACTAAATGCAACAATTTGGATTTATTGAAATGCTTAGAAAAGAAAATTGCAAGTAACTGATACTTTTCATTTTTCAAAGAACAAACAAGGCAAAGAGAAAAATAAACCCAAGACTAACACGGACCCTAAACCACTGCTTGAATGTAGGGATTCACTGGAATCCATGGGAGGATCTAATGCCTATAAGTTCACCTTGAACCTTCAAAGAAAACAAAAGAAAATAAATAAATAACAAGGGTTCTTTACAAAGTGAAAGATAAATTGAATCTTTAACCCAACCAAACACAATTAACAGAGACCCTGAAGAGTTCAAGAAGGCATAAGAAACACAAATTTTCTTGCGAGGAAATAAAAAGTCCTTTAAAAAAAAAAAAACTTCCAAAACACAGAGATGTGTGTTGTGCACACGCAACCTGCATATGTAAGTGGGTTGTCTACTATGAAGACCGCATATGCACATGGGCTATACATAGGACTAGGTGTGTACACTTTTGCAAAATTTCAAAACAGAAAAAGGTTTGGACAACCAACTAGGTAGGGAAGGATGGTAGGCACCTCGAAGGTGACCAGAGACCCTAACTAACTTAGTAACTTGGAAAACTCAAAAAGAAACTGAAAAATTGAAATCAAACAAAAAACTCCCACTAATACCCTAGAGAGACTCCCCAGCGGAGTCTCCAATTTTGTTATAGGCAAAATCCCCCTATATTGGGTCTAAGGTAAAGGCAGAGTGGTAACTCCATTAAATATTGATCTAACCTTAATCTAATTGAAAACCATCTAAACTAAGTGTAGAGAGAAAAGAAAGAGAGTTAATGAGTGCACCTTTAGTCCTTGTGGTTAGTGTAGACCTATTTCACTTGTTGTCACCTCCTAGACCATAGATATCCTCCCAAAGTTGACCTGTAAAAGGTTAGGAATACAATGCAATAACATATGCAATATCTATTGATCACTTTAAAAGTATAGACATAGATATAAATGAACAAATAACAAAATCATGTAAACATAGGGTTTTGGGACAAGGATAAACTCTTTTATTCAATTTCAAGATAAAAAGGATTACAGCCTTTGATGGAAACTGCTCCACAAACCAAGTATGGGCTCCTGTTTCGTGGCTCCAAGTGCATCAATCCCACATTTCACCAAGGGAATGAGGAAGGCTTGCATAAGGAGAAAGATTGGAGGGTAAGGTTGAGGCTAAAACTCAAAATGCGATGCAAATCTTAGGCTAAGAAAGGGAAGTTGTTATTGGACAAATCGGTAAGTGCAGACACAAACTAATCTCCCTAACTTCCACATGAAGCTAGAAACAAACAAGACAAAAAACAAACTTCACCTTAGACTTCATTTTCACATAAACTAGTTTAGAGTGGGACAAGTGACATACCTTTTAAATGACGTTTGATCCTTTCTAGTGTCGTTCTTGTCTCTCCATATTTTGATTTGCAGGACGGTGAACCTATTTAAGAAACACAAACCAACAAAGAGAGAGGACAAAGATATATATATATATATATATATATATATATTCCAATGAATTATATGTATAAGATCAAGGAGTTATACAATAAAAGTCAAGATACCTTTATATGAAAGAAATGTATTGTTGCATTATATTAAAATGGAAAGTGGAGAATACAACCTATTCCTTGATGTTGCAAGGTCCCTTCAATGGATCTTTGCTCCAACACACACAACTTTGGTCCAATTCCTTTGATGAAGAAGATCCACAATCCAACTTAGAGAGATAAAGCAAAGTTATCTCTAGTATAATCTATAGTATAAATCTTCATGGATATGCAATCCTTTGCAAACCTTATCCTTTTCCATAATAGATCCCTCTTTATATAGGGTGAAAGAGAGATGGATGAGGAGATTAGGATGATCCCACTAAATCAGAGAAGCAAGTAAGATCCAAACCGATTGGAGGCCACCTCATCTTCTAGAACATTCATGAATTTTGACTTTTCCCTTGTTTAAGCATCGTCACACCCTATGCACAGGCAGCCTGCGATGACACAATAGTCCATCTTTTTTGCAGTGTGTGATGATCAAGCATCATCTCACCCCAAGCATAGAGCAAGGTACGATGATCTCCCTTGTCAATTTTTTTAAGGAATAAAAGGAAAACCACTTTTCTCATGGAGAAAGTCTCTTTTAATGTTTTCAAGGAACATGGAAGTGATTTATGCACATGTCAAAATTCTATCACTGGGGTGACCAAAATAATGTGTAACAGAATTCCCCCCAAAGTATGAAGTTGGAACCTTTGATAGCTGAAATACTTTGTATAATGTGTGTGTCGAAAACAAGGAACACATTGGTTAGGAACTTGCAAACAATCAATCATATGCATAATAATATACCATCTTCTGAGGGAGGCATTCCCACACTCAAACCACAAGTGACTCTAATCATAAGTGTCAAGTGATTCATTGCCACCAAACATACACTATGGAGCCATGTCATCACGATTCAGCATAGCCAAGAGAAATACACTATGGATATATGCTCTTAAAGAATTCAAATTTGGGCATAGCCATGAGACATACACTGTGGATCTATGTGTCACTACAAACTTATGAATACCCCATCGCAACCTGGACCGATATGATGAGATCCAAGGTCTTCATTCCATCATTCCTAAGTATGAATCTAGCCATGTGATTACATGTGTCGAATTTGAACATGGTAGAAACCACTTTATTACCGGTCATTAATGAAAATCGTTAACAAGTGTGATGGAAATCAACATTGATGTCAATGATTCCCAAGGTACTCTAGTACAATCCAACGAGTGTGAATGAATGAGTTGAAGTTGAACACTTGATGGAATCTTCCAATCAGGGGTCAATGATGTGAACCCATCGTTGAAAGAGAAGAGACCTTCTATTGAGGCATGGAGGCTCCAAGGTACTAATGTGATTTCTAAGTCCTATTCCTGGCTAATGAGTTGAATTCGATAGGAAAAGACTCGTCATAGGAGGGCCTTAATGTATCCCCCATAAATGACACGAAATATGTAACAGATTTGAAGTAGATCAGAGTATGAAGTGATTTGGAACTGACTCAGGGAAGGCCGACATGGTAGAAAAATTTATAACTACAGATGGTCGACTTGATAGAAGGCTTGTTTAGGTTGGACTTTTCTTGAACATATGAACGACACGACAATTGTCTTGGTAGCATTGACTCAAGGAGAACCTAACATATGAACTTGTATATGGTCAAACGAGAGACAAATGGATTTCCCAATTCGGATACAATAATGAAGGGGGGGTGTCATGTTTAAGAGTGACTTTACTACCACTAATACATATGTAAGGACACATTTCTTTCCCAATTCTCCCCCACCATTCCTGGAAAGTACCTCTTTATTTTTACGCAAGCTTGAGGAGGATAAAATATGCTTGTAATGTAAGCTCATCCTTCGGACGAGTCCCTCAGAGTATGTTTAACAAACCCTAAGAATAAGGGGTTCGATACCATATGGGCCTTTTGATGCTTGTTTTACAAGTCCAAAGAAAGAAAACTTAGGGTTTTTTCATATTTAGAGAGTCTGAAATACACATCAAAGAGAACTCCATAATGTCATTTTTCGTAAGTTAGCCTGATGAGACCAAAAAAGAGATAAGCTACTGCTCATAAGATGTTTTCTTCAAATACTTTTATGAGAATGAAAAGACCAAGATCGCTTAGCTATCATTTTGTGTTTAGGGAGCTTGAAAAGAGCTTAAAGGATACTCCATAGGGTTCATTTTTTGTATTACCTATGCGAGTTCGAAAAAATGATAAAAGGTTACTTGATTGCATTATCATGGTTTCAAAAGCATGAGAAATAATTAAGACTGTGCTCAAATTTTTTCCTAAAAAACCCTAAAAGCATATGTACATAAGAAAAAAACACAAAAACAACAAAAAATGGTGGATCCTTGTCAAACGTCCCGTCCTTAGATCTTTCAATCTGTAATAGAAAACACTTTGCAATGTTGCTTAGACTTTAGGGAATAGGTAAAATATAAAAAATATCTTAATTTTTCAATAAAATATGGTAAAAAGTAATAAAATAGGTCAAAAAAACCCATTTACCATTTCATTTTTCAATTTCACCCAAATAGTGCCCAAAACCCTCATTTTATTCCAAATTTCAAGCATTGATTTCAGAGCGCCTTGTGGACCATTTCACAAACCGAATTCATCAAAAAGGTAATATGTTTCCCCTTTCTCTTTTCTTGGTTTAAAATTTCATTTTTATTGGCTTAATTTTGAGTTTAGGTCAATTTTTTGGAGGTACCTGTGCTTTGAGATTATTGCAGGCTCACAGTATCGTGAACTGTGACGATCTCAAATCGTCGTAGGGGACTCAAGGCCAGGGTGCAATGACATCGATCTATGTAAAAGAAAAGCCTTGCGATGACCACAACTCAGTTTTTGAAAAGAAAAAATGAGTTAGGAAAGCTTCCAAGAATTGATTTTTTATGACTCTAATCATCTTTTGATGTTACTTGGCATGTTTTCCTCAGTCAAAATGCTTGATTGGAGGGAACGGGAGCATGAGGTACAAGACTATTTTTTCAGGAATGACCCGAGCACAATCATGGCACTTTGGGAGTGTGGATTACTCAAATTCTTTAAAATTCTTAGCATGGGAGCCCAACTAATATTGTTGGAGTATCTAGTCCACATGTGGGATGTAAATGAACAAGCTTTTCACATGGGTGTGCATACACTCACCTTGGATATAGATGAAATTTACTATTTGATGGTTTTATCTCGCCTACTCTCTCAAGTATCACTTTCTGGAATCAGGGGTGGGGGAGAACCCATGGATTAATATATTTCACACCACTGCGTGCCAGGTACACAAAATCATAGTGGCAATATTGTCATTAGGGATGTTCGATATTTACCATTGAGAACCATCCTCTATACTATCACTAAGATGGCAGGGAGTGTGGCTCCCCAAATGGATTTTCAAATCCACTTTCAGTACTCCATAGAGTGTATGGAGCCCCAAGTCTTCAATTGGTGCGAGGGTGTCTTGAATAACATGAAAAAGAAACTGACAAAGTGTCAGAATGGTCGGTTGAAATAGTTTGGTTATGGATCCATTTTAGTTTCCTTCTTCCTAGAGAGGGTCCCCGTATTATGTTTACAAGTGGAGTGGGGAATACACGCTCCACAAGATCCACAGATGAAAATATGGGTGGACTTGATGGATCATCATGGTGGTGTTCCTATCATCAAGTATGACGAATATTTCTTCCAGTGGCTGAGAGATCAACTAATCATGGTAGAGGACTATGCATACACTGGGACAAACTTCCATGGGGATCTTGACTTGGCTCTTCCTAAGGGATATCAATGGGGAGACATAAGTAAGAAGTAAATTTTCATTATATGATGTTTTTGATATTTTAATTATATAAAATGTTTTTTGTCATTTATAAAAGACTAATCAAATGCTCTCAATAATGCAAATGTGGCACCTTATCATCCTCCGGGATCATCTCCCATTCAGAGGCGAGGAGAGATAGGAATTGTGGCCTATCACGGAGTTTCTA
>JASDQU010310386.1:127709-153416 GCA_032191745.1 Picea mariana
GAAAATGTCTCCTTGGTATATATAGGAGACTAGGAGGTATAATTACAACTAATGGCCTAAAGCTGACATAAATAAAATAACATTACTAATATAATATGCCCCAATTAATGGGTAATGATCCAATATTAGGGATTAACAAAGAACCACCAATAAGAGGATGTTTACTTTAGATATCTCGATCCTCATCACCATAGAGGAAAAACTGATCAATGGAGAGCATGCCAAGACATCTGAACTTATCAGCGTAGGGATGGAAATCACAGATACCACGCTATACAGAGAGAAAAGTGATGAAGAGGAGTTGGTCATTGTGTTGAAAGAGTTGGAAAATCTATGCAATTCGGAGAAATATTACCAATACTCCACACAGGCCTCTATGTTCTTGAGAAGTGAATTTCAAGGTGCCTACAATAAATTTTCAAACGTGTGACACCTGTTCACTACAATAATAGTCGAGTACCAAGAAGACACCCTCATGGTGCTGGAAAAGTGTAAATATATGGAGATGTGGTATGACAAAGCACACCAATCCATGGAGAGGATCGACTACATCAACATTGTTCAGCAGGGCCGAGATGTCGAATAGCATAACATTCGGGTACTCGGGGATAGTAGCATTGACTGCATAAACAAGTCAGTTGAATACTGGGTGAGAATGGCCCAGGAACCTCATTGGGAAATCCAAGAGAAGTGGGCTGAGTGCGAAAATAAATGGACCAAGTTCAACTGAGCGATGAGAGACATCGGCCTTCAAGAATTCGGCACACCTGATGACTTTGTCGACTTGCACAACATAGTCAAAATTCATGCCTAACAAGACTCATCATGGACTTCTAAGATAACAAAGGTGGTGAACATGGTGCCAGGGCAAGTGCAAAAGTTCATGGAGCACCTGATAAAGTCTTGGACAGTGCTACAGTAGATGAGTGTCAAAATAGACAAATATCGGGCACACGCAGTAGATATCAAGGAGATCCTTTCGGCCTCGATGGATGAGCACAGGTTCGCATATGCAAACACGTGCAAGGATCTCTTTGTCCAATGGTCAGAGTATAAGAAGATTCATCCACTCAAGTGAAACTATTTGATGATAATTGAAGACTGAGAGATGAAAGCACCATTGGTATACATCAAAATTACTCATTACAATGATGACCTATTGTCGTCATTACTAGTGTCACAAGTGTCACATTTTGGCCACAAGTGTCACAAATATCGTACTATCATCTTGCCTATGTCATGTATCAAACAAAATTATCAAGAACACTTAAAAGACACCTCCAAAATACTGGTTTTAAAGAGGAGAAATCATTTGATCAAGAATACAAGTCTTTTTCCATGGAAAAATCCACTCAAAAATCATTGGGAGATAATCATTGAAGCATAGTCAGTTTGTGTGTGGATTATTTGAGAAAAGGGTTGGACAAGGAGAGCTAGGAGAGGTTGTTTCACCTTCATCAAAGGTCTATAAGTATATCTATTGTTTTCATTAATATATATGTGCTTGGCCGGTTTCTTTCAAGGTTATGTTTATTCTACATGAACTTGTCTCTATTAGATAGATTTGGTTTCAAGCTAATGTTAGTAGAATAGGAATCTTGTTTTGTCTTTGATTGGATTGAAGGACTTGTTGAGGAGCTTGGGGATCAAAGCTCAAGTTGAACTGTGCGAGGAAAACATCGTTAGAAAGGTACACCTTCTTCCTCCTCTCTATACATTAGTTTATCTAGGTTTAAAAGGACGCCAATGACCAACATTAGCACCCTTTCTGTCTTGGTCTTAGGAGTCTAGAGCCTAAGAGGGAGTCTCAACAAGTCTGTAAAATGAAGAGTTGCTAGGCAAGGTAGTCTAGGTTGTGTTGGATTCAAATGAAAAGAGGGTCTTGGATTTTTAATGGCACCAGGTTGCTAGGAAAAGTTTGGTTGTTGGGTAGGGTTTTGGTAGAAACCATAGTGGACCTGTCCAGAAAAAGGAGTTTGTGTTTGATTTTGCATCACTGATTGCTTCCCGTAATTGGATGACATTCCTTGTGTAGATATTTATCCCTTCACACTATTCCAAGGAACTTGGTTGGGAATGCCCGCAGCAAACCCTCCTGTCAGAGGTTTGAGCCCTGATCAGGGTTCCACCAAGTGTGGGAGGGGTTTCCCTTGATCGAAATCCCTTGTGAAGGAAATGAGCCCTACCAAGGATTTCTAAGACCTTGTGAGGAGTAAAATCCCATCATCTCTCCTTCGAAGGAATGAAACCTTGCATAGTGTTCGGTTGACCAAAAATGATCTTGCCCCTAGCAGAGAAAGAATATGATGAAAAAGAGTTATTTCCAGATGCACCAAACAAATAAAAATACGTATACCCTATTAGATTCATGTAGAACTAAGATCCATGACTCCTCCCACTCAACAACCTAGAGTTGGTGTTAGGCATGATCTATTGCTGGAAAGCGCCTTTGAACTAAGGGTATAGAGGAGGGATATGACCCCCACCATAAGGAATAGCATTGAATAGGGAAATGGTTCCTGCGACAGATCGTTGTAAGGGATAATTAGAGCTCCCTATCCACAAACCAATAGTCTATAGAGTAGAGTAGGTTAATACCAAACTAGAGTTGAAACTCGTCATCTCGTACAAAAAAGGAGCACCAGACATGTTTTGGATAAGGGGAACAATAGTTAGAGTTGTTGAAGAGATTGTGCCACTGTCAGAAGTTTTGGGTGTCTAGAAAACTATAGTATTTATAGGTGGAGGTGGTGGAGGAAGTACGACACCCCCTCCCACGACAACTGAGATGAGAGTATGATGACTCCTAGAAGAAGTAGCACTAGTTTCTTCCATCATCTCTCATCTAATAAAATGATGTTCAAGTGAAGTCAGTGATTGGATATTTTGCAGACCTGAAGCCTTCAACTTCAAGGTCATAAATGGTGGACTCCTATGGTGCAATAAATTGTTCTCTAGGAGTTGGCTCAGGTACAATTTCTTGTGTCCTGGTCACTTTGAATGAACCCTCTTTATCTAGCCTGCACCTCAGTGGTAGTGTAGGTGGCTCCAAAGTAACCATTGGAAGACCCTAAAGCCTACATGAATGATGAAGATGTTGATCTTCCACTGATCCAGAATTGGATATATGAGGCGTCCTAGGTCCAAAAAAGGCTCAAAAATGAAAGTTCTCAGAATCGAATGAAACCAATTCCATTGTGACCAGCTCATCATGATGATTCTGTCCATATATTTACTTTCTCAAATGGACGTTATACGATATTTATTGCACTCTGATCATTTTCCCAAACAACTAAAAAGTCAACAGGTCAACTAGCAAAAGTCAATGATGTTGTCAGCATGATGTCCTGCTGACATTAGCAAAGTGACATGTGGTAGCACAAACAACAGGGTGACTGGGAAGTGACAGGGACAAATCTCATGTTTCCAAGTGATGCATCCTCCGACAAACTAAACAGTGCCGCATGGCACCTTATGGTTGGCTCGTTTGGTATGTGCAAAAATTTATGGTCTCCACTAGAATCGAACCTAAGACCTCTCCTCCAAAATCAACGCTTTCACAGAGGCTCTAATACCATTGCACCACACATGTTTCTTGTTTATAAAATCCTGTTTAATTTATTTAAATTTATTTTTTTTAATATGGGAGGAAGGGGGGATGGGGCTAGGGCTAAGTCCCAACCCACAGTTCATTTTGTACTATGTGACCACAAGGAGGGGGTGTGAGAGCCATGTTAAAACCACCAGCGCACATTTTTTTTATGGCACTTCCACCATGTAATACGGGGTTGGAACCACGAGCTTGCCGCATGGGAAAGGGTGTAGTCCCATTGCATTGCAACATATGCCCACAAATCAAGGAGCTAGTGTGAGCTTGGGGCCAACGCTTAGCCCTTTGGGCTAGCACTTGGACATATTAAGGTGCATCTTACCAGAATAGGGGGGCGCATGCATGATTTGGGGGCTTAAGCCCATATTTTTATACAAAGTGGGTTTTTACTATATAGTTTGGGATTTTTTTATGATTTTTAGGCATGTTAATGGAGATTTTGGCCATTATTGGGAGATATTGGACTCTTTTTGAGCCCATATTTTGGGAGGAAGTTGGGGAAGGATAACCAACTTTAGATATATATAAACCAAGACTGTTTGAATCCATGGAAGGATAGTCAGAGAAGAGTTATGATGAAGCAAAGCCAAGCCAAAGCCATTTTTATGCAGGGAAGCTCTTGAGGGGAGACCTTTGCAGGCCATTTCTGGGAGCTACACTTAGTCTTTTTCAGTGTCATCAGTTGTATTGGATTTCAGAGGTCGAGAAGAACACAGTGAGACCAGTATGAGATCCATTTGATGTACTTTTTTTGTACTTTTCAAGCATTGAAGAATTAATAAAGAAGCCTCCCCCACTGAGACAAAGGCCCAGAGACATAGGCAATTTTGTGTTGAACTCCATTATCACTTATCTTGTTATGGTTTGATGTTCTTATTTCTTTAGTTCAGATCTGTATATTGTTTTATGGCTGCTATGTTTCTTCATTAAATTCATCCTCTTTGGTTCATCTTCATAAATGGTTAATTAACACATGCAATTAATAACTCAACCACAGTCATTAAAAGATCTTTTCAGATCATCCACCTTGTGAAATGATCAAATGACACTATAATTTTGAGATAGTGTGAAACACAGAGAACACACTAAACATTTTCTAATAAAAAATCAAGCAAACAACTGACTCGCAGGAAGAACAGTTACACCAATAGACACTAGAGAAACTTATTAGTGCAAGTGTAACTCTAACACAGAAACACCCTCTGGGTCTACTCTGCAAATTTTTATCTGATTTCTTCCCTAGGTACCGCGGTATACCCCTGTAGTCACCCATGTAATTCCCTAAAAATAGGCAACTAGGTTTTCATCTCACAGTCAGTCACCAGGCGGGTACAGTTGACAATGAGGTTGATCGTAATGAGCATGATAACAAATTATGAAGCCTTTCAAGGGTACCAAAGGAAAATGGTCTATAATACAACTGATGATATCAAATGGATTCGAGGTCCATGAGGCTCCATAGTAAAATTCAATAAGTTTAAATCCCAAGAACGACCCTCAATATATGATCCCCACTACACTCGGTTCGTCTTTGGAGGGGCTATCTCCTCTACCTTTCCTCACGTGACCTCGTGTTTATCCCCTGTGTTAAAGGGGGGTCCCGAATGACTCTTACGAAAATGAACTATGACACTCCCTATCACAGACTTGTATGTTTGTTTAAGAGGCCTTGAATATTTTCCTCTCCACACTTATTTCAAGACCCTAGAGCCTGGACTACTTGGTGAACCCTACAAATAAAAGTCTAGTTGATTTTAAGTTCTTATCATTGTTTTTAAGTGGATTGATTTAATAAAAAGGGTACGGACGTGTAACTTATGGTTTTTACGAGAGACAAAAGAGGAGAAATAAAAAATTTAAAGAATTTGTGCAAAATAAAACTAGGTTCTACTATTGAAAAATGGTTTTTAAATCTTTACAAATGCAAAATTTTCGAAGTAGAGTCCAAGATATAGAAATGAAAAAAGTTTCTAGAATGCTCTTTTTGTTTTACAATGTAAATGCAAACTACTAAAATTTCAAGAAAATAGAAAAGAAGGAACTTTGGAAAAATAACTCTTTTCTTTTGTAATAAACAACCTATGCTACAACTACAAAAAGAAAATGCATAACTAAATGCAACAATTTTGATTTTTTGAAATGCTTAGAAAATAAAATGGCAAGTAACTGATACTTTTCATTTTTCAAAGAACAAACAAGGCAAAGAGAAAAATAAACCCAAGACTAACATGGACCCTAAACCACTTCTTGAATGTATGGATTCACTGGAATCCATGGGAGCATCTAATGCTTATAAGTTAACCTTGAACCTTCAAAGAAAACAAAATAAAATAAAGAAATAACAAGGGTTCTTTACAAAGTGAAAGATAAATTGAATCTTTAACCCAACCAAACACAATTAACAGAGACCTTGAAGAGTTCAAGAAGGCATAAGAAACACAAAGTTTCTTGCCAGGAAATAAAAAGTCCTTTAAAAAAAAAAAAACTTCCAAAACACAGAGATGCATGTTGTGCACACGCAACCTGCATATGTAAGTGGGTTGTATACTATGAAGACCTCATATGCACATGGGCTATACATAGGACTGGGTGTGTACACTTCTACAAACTTTCAAAACAGAAAAAGGTTTGGACAACCAACTAGGTAGGGAAGGATGGCAGGCACCAAGAAGGTGACCAGAGACCCTAACTGACTAAGTAACTTGGAAAACTCAAAAAGAAATTGAAAAATTGAAATCAAATGAAAAAATCCCACTAATACCCTAGAGAGACTCCCCAGCGGAGTCTCCAATTTTGTTATAGGGAAAATCCCCCTGTATTAGGTCTAAGGTAAAGGAAGAGTGGTAACTCCCTTAAAATATTGATCTAAACTTAATCTAATTGAAAACCATCTAAACTAAGTGTAGAGAGAGAAAAGAAAGAGAGTTAATGAGTGCACCTTTAGTCCTTGTGGTTAGTGTAGACCTATTTCACTTGTTGTCACCTCCGAGACCATAGATATCCTCCCAAATTTTACCTACAAAAGGTTAGGAATACAATGCAACAACATATGCAATCTCTATTGATCACTTTAAAAGTACAGACATAGATGTAAATGAACAAATTAACAAAATCATGTAAACATAGGGTTTTGGGACAAGGATAAACTCTTTTATTCAATTTCAAGATAAAAAGGATTACAACCTTTGTTGGAAACTACTCCACAAACCAAGTTTGGGCTCCTCTGTCATGGCTCCAAGTGTATCAATCCCACATATCACCAAGGGAAGGAGGAAGCCTTGCATAAGGAGAAAGATTGGAGTGGAAGGTTGAGGCTAAAACTTAGAATGGGATGAAAATCTTAGGCTAAGAAAGGGAAGTTGTTATTGGACAAATCGGTAAGTGCAGAAACAAACTAATCTCCCTAAATTCCACATGAGGCTAGAAACAAACAAGACAAAACACAAACTTCACCTTAGACTTCATTGTCATATAAACTAGTTTAGAGTGGGACAAGTGACATACCTTTTAAATGACGTTTGATCCTCTCTAGTGTCATTCTTGTCGCTCCATATTTTTATTTGCAGGACGGTGAACCTATTTAAGAAACACAAACCAACAAAGAGAGAGGACAAAGATATATATATATATATTCCAATGAATTATATGTATAAGATCAAGGAGTTATACAATAAAAGTCAAGATACCTTTATAGGAAAGAAATGTATGTATTGTTGCATTATATTAAAATGGAAAGTGGAGAATACAACCTATGCCTTGATGTTGCAAGGTCCCTTTCAATGGATCTTTGCTCCAACACACACAACTTTGCTCCAATTCCTTTGATGAAGAAGATCCACAATCCGACTTAGAGAGATAAAGCAAAGCTATCTCAAGTATAATCTATAGTAGAAATCTTCATGGATATGAAATCCTTTGCAAACCTTAGCCTTTTCCATAATAGATCCCTCTTTATATAGGGTGAAAGAGAGATGGATGAGGAGATTAGGATGATCCCACTAAATCAGAGAAGTGAGTAAGATCCAAACCGATTGGAGGCCGCCTCATCTTCTAGAACATTCATGAATTTTGACTTTTCCCTTGTTTAAGCATCGTCACACCCTATGCACAAGCAGCCTGCGACGACGCAATAGTCCATCTTTTTGCAGTGTGTGACGATTAAGCATCATCTCACCCCAAGCATAGAGTAGGGTGCGATGATCTCCCTTGTCAATTTTTTTAAGGAATAAAAGGAAAACCAATTTTCTCATGGAGAAAATCTCTTTTAATGTTTTTAAAGAACATGGAAGTGATTTATGCACATGTCAGAAGTCTATCACTGGGGTGACCAAAAAATTGTGTAAAAGAATTCCTCCCAAAGTATGAAGTTGGAACCTATGATAGCTGAAATACTTTTTATAATGTGTGTGTCAAAAACAAGGAGCACATTGGTCGGGAACTTGCAAACAATCAAGCATATGCATAATAATATACTATCTTCTGAGGTAGGAATTCCCACACTCAGACCACAAGTGACTTTAATCATAAGTTTCAAGTGATTCATGGCCACCAAACATACACCGTGGAGCCATGTCATCATGATTCAGCATAGCCATAGGAAATACATTGTGGATATATGCTCTTAAAGAATTCAAATTTGGACATAGCCATGAGACATACACAGTGGATCTATGTGTCACTACAAACTTATGAATACCCCATCGCAACTTGGACTGATATGATGAGATCCAGGGTCTTCATTTCCATCATTCCTAAGTAAGAATCTATCCATGTGATTACATGTGTTGAATTTGAACATGGTAGAAACCACTTGATTACCAGTCATTAATGAAAATCATTAACAAGTGCGATGGAAATAAACATTGATGTCAATGATTCCCAAGCTAGTCTAGTACAATCCAACAAGTGTGAATGAATGAGTTGAAGTTGAACACTCGATGGAATCTTCCTATTAGGGGTCAATGATTTGAACCCACCGTTGAAAGAGAAGAGACCTTCCATTAAGGCATGCAGGCTCTAAGGTACTAATGTGATTTCTAAGTCCTATTCCTGGATAATGAGTTAAATTAGATAGGAAAATACTCATCATAGGAGGGCCTTAATGTATCCCCCATAAATGACACAAAATATGTAACATATTTGAAGTAGATCAGAGTATGAAGTGATTTGGAACTGACTCAAGGAAGGCCAACATGGTAGAAAATTTATAACTACAGATGGTTGACTTGATAGAAGGCTTTTTTAGGTTGGACTTTTCTTGAACATATGAACGACACGACAATTGTCTTGGTAGCATTGACTCAAGGAGAATCCAACATATGAACTTGTAGATGGTCAAACGAGAGACAAATGGATTTGCCAACCCAGATACAGTAATGAAGGGGGGTTTCATGTTTAAGAGTGACTTTACTTCCACTAACACAGATACAGAGACACATTTCTTTCCCAATTCTCCCCCACCATTCCTGGCAAGCATCTTTTTATTTTTACGCAAGCTGGAGGAGGATAACATATGCTTGTAATGTAAGCTCATCCTTCAGACGAGTCCCTTAGAGTATGTTTAACAAACCCTAAGAATGAGTGGTTTGATACCATATGGGCCTTTTGATGCTTGTTTTACAAGTCCAAAGAAAGAAAACTTAGGGTTTTTTCATATTTAGAGAGTCTGAAATACACATCAAAGAGAACTCCATAATGTCATTTTTAATAAGTTAGTCTGACGAGACCGAAAAAGAGATAAGCTACTGCTCATAAGATGTTTTCTTCAAATACTTTTATGAGAATGAAAAGAACAAAATCACTCAGTTATCGTTTTGTGTTTAGGGCGCTTGAAAAGAGCTTAAAGGATACTCCATAGGGTTCATTTTTCTTATTACATATGTGAGTTAGAAAAAACGATAAAAGGTTACTTGATTGCATTCTCATGGTTTCACAAGCATGAGAAATAATTAAGACTGTGCTCAAAGTTTTTCCTAAAAATCCCTAAAATCATATGTACATAAGAAAAACACACAAAAACAACCAAAAATGGTGGATCCTTGTCAAACGTCTCGTCCTTAGATATTTCAATCTGTAATAGAAAACACTTTTCAATGTTGGTTAGACTTTAGGGAATAGGTAAAATATAAAAAATATTTTAATTTTGCAATAAAATATGGTAAAAAGTAATAAAATAGGTCAAAACAACCCATTTACCATTTCATTTTTCAATTTCACCCAAATAGTGCCAAAAACCCTCTTTTTATTCCAAATTTCAAGCCTTGATTTCAGAGCGCCTTATGGATCATTTCACAAAATGATTTCATCAAAAAGGTAATATATTTCCCCTTTCTCTTTTCATGGTTTAAAATTTCATTTTTATTGGCTTAATTTTGAGTTTAGGTCAATTTTTTGGAGGTACCTGTGCTTTGAGATTATCGCAGGCTCACAGTATTGTGAACTGTGACGATCTCAAATCGTCGCAGGGGACTTAAGGCCAGGGTGAAACAATGTTGCTCTATGTAAAAGAAAAACCTTGCGATGACCACAACTCAATTTTTGAAAAGAAAAAATGAGTTAGGAAAACTTCCAAGAATTGATTTTTTATGACTCTAATCATCTTTTGATCTTACTTGGCATGTTTTCCTCGGTCAAAATGCTCGATTGGAGGGAATGGGAGCATGAGGTAGAAGACTATTTTTTCAAGAATGACCCGAGCATAGTCATGGCACTTTGGGAGTGTGGATTACTCAAATTCTTCAAAATTCTTAGCATGGGAGCCCAACTGATATTGTTGGAGTATCTAGTCCACATGTGCGATGTAAATGAACAAGCCTTCCACGTGGGTGTGCATATACTCACCTTGGATATAAATGACATTTACTTTCTAATGGGGTTATCTTGCCTACTCTCTCGGGTATCATTTTCTAGAATCAGGGGTGGGGGAGAACCCATGGATTAATATATTGCACACCATTGCGTGCCAGGTACGGAAAAGCATAGTGGAAAGGTTGTCATTAGGGATATTCGATATTTCCCATTGAGAACCATCCTCTATACTATCACCAAGATGGTAGGGAGTGTGGCTTCCCAAATGGATTTTCAAAGCCACTTTCAGTATGCCATAGAGTGTATGGAGCCTCGAGTCTTCAATTGGTGCAAGGGTGTCTTGAATAACATGAAAAAGAAACTGACAAAGTGTCAGAACGATCGGTTGAAATAGTTTGGTTATGGATCCATTTTAGTTTCCTTCTTTCTGGAGAGGGTCCCTGTCTTATGTTTACACATGGAGTGGGGCATACACACTCCATAAGATCCACAGATGAAAATATGGGTGGACTTGATGGATCATCATGGTGGTGTGCCTATCGTTAAGTATGACGAATATTTCTTCCAGTGGCTGAGAGATCAGCTAATCATGATAGAGGACTATGCATGTGCTAGGACAAACTTCCATGGGGATCTTGACTTGGCTCTTCCTGAGGTATATCAATGGGGAGACATAGGTAGGAATTAAATTTTCATTATATGATGTTTTTGATATTTTAATTATATAAAATGTTTTTTGTCATTTATCAAAGACTAATCAAGTGCTGTCAATAATGCAGATGTGGCACCTTATCTTCCTCCGGGATCATCTCCCATTCAGAGGTGAGGAGAGATAGGAATTGTGGCTGATCAAGGAGATTCTAATGAGGATCTCGAGAATATAGAGCATAACCTAGAGGGATTAACTATGAACACCCATGATATCATGGTGGACGAACTTCCTCGTCACTACCAATGCCATACAATTGGTGTATCGGCATCTATTGGTCAACTGCTCCGTAGAATAGCACTGGCAGTTGTTTGTTACAACTAGAAACATCCTTGATTCTTTTGTACATTAAGCCATGAGCTTCACTATTTTGATATTTTGGTCCTTGGACAAATATTTTTTGTAACTCTTGACGTATAAATATAAATTTCCTACCAACTTACTTGTCTTTTTTTTTAAATGTGTGTTTGGATTTATAAATGTCTCAAATGTTTTTCTAACTCATAATTATCCAATGCATATATCAATTTGTTTAGACATATAGGAACATGTTGATACTCAATATAATCAAAATGTCTTTCCAAGAGGTGAATTCTTAAGTATACCCATAACAATTGTAGGAATTCAAATGGAATGAACATTAGTCAATTGCAACACTACTAACTATGAATCAAGTCATACAATAAGATGATGAATACCAAATGAAATGGCGTCAATTAATAATTTGATAACTTCACTGTATTCTGCGATATTATCAATTGCATGACCAAGGAAAACACCGTGTAGACTGATCAACTCATCCGTAGGTGCATAGATTTCCCATGCAACAGATGCTAGGTTTTGAGTACTATGAATATCACCATCAGAAAATATGATATAGGGTAGTGAATACACCGACATATGGAAACCCAACACAATGAAAGGTAAGAATCTAAAAGGTGGAACAAAAATGAAAAATCACACTAGAGTATGGTACACTAAAAATACACAACACTCATGAAAAAATAGTTTAAGCATAGTACTTCTTCAACCAAAGACCATTTTTGGGTTCACTCAAATGAATTACATCATAATCTACTAGCTCATAAACCCCTTTCTCCAACACTCATTTCACGATATAAGGGCCACGCCACATGGGCTCGAACTTATCGACCCCTAATAAGTCATGATCTTGTTCATAAACAATAACCAAATCACCCTCAGAAAAAACATGTGGTTTGACATGCTTGTCATATTGAGATTTGACACATTTCTTCTGAGTTTCAATGACTAAGACAACATTACGATGAGTCTCGTCTAATTGCATCAAATACAAGAGACATTCCTCTTCAGCTGAAGTGTTAGGGAGAAGTTTGACAACTAGTTTCAAAGATGGGATTTCACATTCAATCGACACAATAGCTTCAATAACATATACTAGTTGCAACGGTGTCAACCTTGTGGCATATTTAACGGATGTCCAATAGGCCCATAATGCTGAGAAGAGCATCATGTTCCATCTCGACTTGTGAATTACTATCATCCATGGAAGCATAGTAGTAAGAAATTTGTTAATTGCTTCAACCTGGCCATTGGCCTATGCATAGTAAGGTGTTGAGTTTTCATGTCGAAGACCCAACTTCTTGGTAATTTCAGACATCATAAAATTGTGAAAATGAATACCATGGTCAATGACGATGGTTTGAGGGACACCAAGTCTAGTAACGATATGATTGAATATGAACAACATTGCAGTTTTCCCAATGTTATCAAATGTAGGCATCGCCTCGGCCCATTTAGTGAAATAGCCCATGGCTACGATAATGTATCCATGCCCCCCAACAGAGTGAGGGTTACATGTAATGAAGTCAATGCCCCATTTAGTGAATGGAACAATGGAAACTATAGGGTAAATAGGAGTAGGATGAGATCTAATATTATTGTTATATGATTGATAAGTGTTGCATTTTTGGACGACATTAATGCAATCCTTAAACAACGAAGGCCATAAGTAACCATCTCATAAGATCTTTTGGGCAATGGCATGCCCATACATATGACCACCACATGCTCTGGAATGATAGTCATTCAAGGCTTTATCAGCTTCATCATGGGTTAGACATCATTGGAAAATGAAAACAATACCACAATGGTAAACGGTATCTCCAAGGATAATATATTGACGGGCTTGATACTGAATACGACGATGATCTATACTAGAAGGATCAGGCTGAAAAGTTTGGGTTTGGAGATAAATGATAATGTCTCCATACCATATGTCATCAAAATTGATCTGAAAGAGAGACTCATCAGGAAAGGAATCCTCTGCCACAGTTTTTGTCTTAATAGAGGTAAGGTCGCATATCAAATCGGAAAAAAACAAAGATTTTTTTGATTTGGCACACTCAAATTCCACATCAAAATCCTAGAGAATCACTATCAATTTGGAGTATCCCCCCCTCCCCCCCAACAATTTTCGAGTAAGGATGTGTTTCATGGGGTTGCAATTTAAATGATTGTGGTTCTGTGCAATAAAATATAATGATGAAAATGTTGAACAACTCGAAGAGCCTCCAAGTCCAGTTTCTCCACATGAAAATATTTGGTTTCGGTGGTCATGAGACTCCGACTCAAATAGTAGATAACATGTTAATCATGCAAATCATCCTCTTGGACTAGAACCATAGAGATGGTAGATTCATAAGAAACTAAGTATAAGAAATAATCTCGACTATAATCAGGTCGAAATAAGAGTGGTGTACGGGTTAAGAAAATTTTCAAAGCTTCAAAGGTTTTGTTGGTAGTGTCGTCCCATACAAAATCGTGACCCTTTTTTAGAAGTCAAATAAAACCTTTCGTTAATTCATCATAATTGGGGATGAATCAACATAAAAAAATTCCTTCCCTTGCAAACTTTGGAGTTGTGTAATGTAGAAGGAGGAGGCAGATTGAGAATATCTTCAACCTTCAGAAGGTCCACCCTAATCCCATGTGTATAAACAATAAAACCAAGAAGTCGTCAGGACTCCACACAAAAACGCATTTATGTGGATTCAATCATATCTGATAATAGCGACAGTGTAGAAAAATGGCTCATAAATGTGTCAGGTGATCTTGATGATGCACAAAATGCATCGGTAAATCATTTAGGTAAGGTTGTACAATGTTCTTAATATCATGAAAAGAATAATACATAGCGCATTGAAAAGTTGCACCAATATTCTTGAGACCAAAAGGTAGTTTTCGGTATGCAAAGGTTCCCCAAGGGAAAATAAAAGCAGTCTTATGTTGATCCATAGGTAAAATATTGATTGATTATATCTGAATAAACCATCCATCAAAGAGATGATTTCACTCCTGGCACAGTCATCAACTATGTGGTCAAGGAAAGGGGTTGGATAATTGTCTTTGGGAAAATCCTTGTTGATATCCCTATAATATACACAAACATGGATTGTACCTTATTTCTTTGTAACCGGAACAATATTAGACATCCAATCAGTCAAAGACACATGATAGACAAAACTGGATTTAAGAAGTTTTTCAACTTCAAGTTCAATAGAAGCATCTTTACGTGGATGTACTAGGAAAATTCTTTGTCGAATGGGTTTAACATCTGAGTAAGTATTAATCTCATGTACAACAATATCTAGATCAATTCTAGGCATCTCTTCTTAACTCCAGGAAAAACCATCACAGAATTCTTGGAAAAGAGCTTTGTAAATTCAGATCTCATCAGCAGAACATGAGGCATCAATGTGAATAGTTTCCATAACTCCGGGTTTAATAGAAATATCTAGAGGGATGGTGGGTGAAATGTTACCCAATTTCCATTCATACAAAATATTGTGTATTGGTTCAGGAACAAGAGAAATATTAACAACAGTAGACGGATTCGAAATCCGTTGGTAACTCTCTATGGTCTTAAGTTTCAGGAAGAGAATAGAATGACTATGCCCATCATCCCATGGGGTATATTCCATAGACATTATTCTCATGATCATCTCATCGGTGTGAAAAAATACGTGAAACAGATATGGAGACGTGTCTAAGAGAGAATGAGGAGAAATATTTGTCAATTGAATAGCTTGATAAGCTACTTCTACCAGAATTAAAGGCATTATGTTGTCGTAACAAAGACAGATGTCAGAGATAGGTAATATCCAATGGTCATAAGACTCACAGATTTCACTAAAAGTGGTTGATATCATGTTAATTGCAATGACAAAAGGAGCAGGGATGTCGGGTGGTGGAATGGGGAACGTACCCACTAACGATGAATCCTTTAGAAGACCCACACCGACATTCTCATAACCAAGAGGTGTTTTCACAATGAAAGGCATGTTACTAGTATGTGAATCGGAATTAAAGAAGGTGAGTTGATCGACAGTAACAACTTTTCCTTGGTGAGGGAAACGTATCACACCAAAAAGATTAGAAACAACTACATCCATGGAATCAATCCAACTACGACCAAGTAGAAGGTTGTAATCAAGAGGTGCATCAAAGGCCTCAACCTCAACAGTAATCAATTTTCCTTCTAACGTAATAGACAACAAAGGAAGAACACCATAAGGTTTAAATAATGTACCATTAAATGCTTTTAGAGTATTGTGTGACTCAGTAAGGGTAGGAGAGCCAATGGCTTTCCAACAAGTGACAGACATGACGCAAGTCGAGGCTCCTTTGTCAATAGTGGTTCGAAAAATATTCTTATTTTCCACAATAACTTGTATTTGAAACGCTAATTGAGGAGGAATCCTTGGAATATGACATTCCAAGTCAAATATTATCAGGTTCGTATCAGTAGGATCAATTCCACCAATATCCTTTAATAGTGCATTCCATTGCGTAGGAAAAATTTGAAGTACTTTGAGAGTCGACATTGCAGAAGGTGCCTATGCAAGATCATCTACAATACTGTAGTTTTGAGAAGCATGCGCATGAGGATTAAATGACAACTTATGAACAATTCCCTTAGGAGGAGGATGAATAAAGGTATCTAGAATCGGTCGTTTTATATGAAGAGGGCCATTGGGAGGTGAAGTCGATGTAGGATGTTTGACCAATGGAGGTGGTCAATCATCAATTTTATCCTTCGAAGGAGAATAATATTTGGCTCGAGTAGCAAGTGCAACTTCGTTCTTCTTGGAGTCACCAGTACACATAAGTATATAAGATGTGATAGAGGGAGAAGGTTGGTCACGAATGACCAATTGGGCCTACTGCTAAGAAGGAAAAGGTTGTGACAAAATTTCAAGTGTAGGAGGTGTCTCGGTCCCTTGCAGGAACTTAGTAACCTCAGCACGTCGTGGACAATATTTCGTATAATGATACTCACCATAGATAATACAAGCATAATGAGGTTTGCGCTTTTATTTGTTATCAACAGGTTGACTCTTGGTTGTATCAGATTGTTGATTATTATTTTTTTCCTCCTTATCTTACCCTTCCCTTTATTTTTATTTTTATTTTTACCGATAGGTGTAGATTGAACCGAATTAACCTCAGAAGTTTTACCGGGAGAAGGATTCAGAGGAGGAGCATTTTGTACATTAGCAGTAGTAGACTTGGGATTGGAATGATTGGCTTGTTTAGACTGAGTCTCATCGTGAAAAGTGTCAATCATGCCATCATCATCATTAGAGGCTACTGGAGGTGTTGGGGTTGGATTTGTAGACAAGCAAGGAGAATCAGGGATCAAGTCATATAGTGTGCCCATTTGTGAATAAACAAGATTGAAATACTGAGCACAAATAATCCCCTACTCTTCAGTGATGACAGCTCCCATGGGAACATCATGGGATATAGGACCAATGAGTGACTTGGTAAACCACTCGACCAATAGTTGATCAGGAATGGGAACTTTGATAAAGAATCTTCTCCTCCTCCACTCATGAATATGATCGAAAATGTGAGTAGATGAAGATTTTTTTAATGAGCTCAAAATTTCAGTTCCTGTCTCATATCGGATTGGTAAATGGTAATGCGTTAAAAAATCCATAGATAAGGTGTTGAAGTAATTGAAGAATCCTCATGGAAATTCAATATACCATTTGGTTGCCGAACCCGTCAGAGTTCATTGGAAAATACATAATCTAATGGAGTCATCCATCAAGGAGTTGGATGAACACCAAATATGGAAATTCATGACGTGATTATCTGGGTCTTCCCCTGATTGTTCATCAAACTTAGGAATTTCTGAAGGTAACTTGGTAGGTATGAATGACCAATATGGAGAATGAAATATAGGATCATTAAAAATCCTAGATAAATACGGAAAATCCAAAGTAGCAAGAAATGACAACTGCCTATTCACTTGAGGAAACTGGTAATTTTGAGGAGGCAGCCCCGTAGGTATACTAGTAGGAACATAAGTAGTCTGTAGATAGTTAGAGGGTCCTGTCAAATTTGGTGGTGGAGGGTTTTGAGTCAAATATCCAACTTGGGTTGGTTGATTGGGTAAGATTCCTTGGGAATGAGAATTGGACTAAAAACTTGACCCTGGGTAGGATTCATAGAACCGGATATGGTTTTCAGGGATTAGGGGGTACAAAAGAATTAACTTGAGGAGGTTTCCCCACAAGTAGTTGTTGATTTCCTTGGAAAGTAAAATTCCAAGGTTGAGACTGTATTCCAGGGTTATATTGTCTGTACACTGGGTTATGACCCCCAACTTGAGGTTTCCCCCCAACTTGAGGTTGCCCCCCAATTTGATATTGGACTGCAACCTGAGGTTGGATACGAACTTGATGTTGGCCTCCAATAAGAATTTGAAATCTAGAAGCAATAGAATGAATTGTGCCTACAACTTGATTGGAGCTACTGGGGCTAGGGTGATTAGATCCTCTGGGTGAAGGTGGAGAAGGAATGTTAGTCCCCCCAGAGAGAACCTGGGTAGGTGTAGGAACAAAATTACTAGCAGCATTATACCTAAGAGGAACAAAAATATTAGTCCCTCCGGATGGATTCTAGGTAGGATTAGCAATAGAAGTATTCAAATCATTATACCCAGGTGGAAGTGACTGATTTGATCTAAGAAAAAGTGATGTTCCAATAGAATCTTGATTTATTACCGCACTTCCGATAGAAACAAGTGTAACTTGTAGGACCATGGTAGAGCTAGCGAGTTGGAGAGGAAAAATTGTATGAGAACCAACCAACAATTGGTTTGAGACTATGACAACATTACTGGACATGATAGTAAAATGATCTAAAGGTACTGTATAAGCAATGGAAGTCACAAGCGTATGTTATGCCATAGGTTGATTAGAGGTCCTATGGCGTAAGTAACTCATTCCTAGTTTTTCAAAAATATCGTGTCCCAAAGAGGTCCTCCAAAGAGAACGGGTAGGGTCAGAAGAGCTAGGATTAAAAGTTCCAGTAGTATAAACCAAATTTCTAAATGATTCACTCTGAAAGGGTGGATCATCTACACCAGACTCTGTGTGAGGTCTAGTAGGTATTCTAGTATAACCTTCAACAATAACGTCTCCCAATGAATTAATTTGGAGCAAAAGTGGATATTTTACAACACTCAATAACATATTTACAAGAAGTATCGATTCCTCCAATGGAGTAGAACTTCCAATCTCAGAGGCTATGTCATTATTGACTTCTCCTTCAAGAGAACCCTCTAGTGAGTTAGGAAGCAAAGGAATGTATTCTTCTGGATCTTTCGGAGGTAACCCTTGCATCCTACGTGAATGGTGGGGACTAATGTTGGTCACACCAAATAAATAATGAAAGAAAGATATGGCTAACTAGAGAAACAAACAACACTCACTAATAAAATCTAGAGATCAAACATGCAAACAAACCTTCTTAATTCAAAGTCACTAGTTGGTGATGAAATCCAACGTCGCAAAATCAAGAAAAGAAGGGGATGGGATAAAGTGGGTGGAAAATTTATGTTGACGACCTACTTAATGGACTTACACCCAAGTGCAAGCTCCCACACATAATCATGGGTATACCCTCCAAGGATCTTGAGTGAGTTTGGACAATTTCAATCCAGGTACCATTCATACTTTCCCCCCCACAATCAAACCATGTAAATACTCTAAACATATAGGCCACTAAGGTTACCAATTACAACAATGATGCTTGGGGAAGCAGTCGACAGTCTGATCCATGTGCAAGGGAAGGGTATCTAAGCTCGAAATCAACTGGAGAAGGTCCCCATAGGATTTTCTTCTCAAGTGACCCACAATAATACACACAATCTCTACACTAAGACCAACAAAGTAGGGTGTGTAACTTTGTCGGCCCTAATTCGACCTCGTGATTGACCCTTGTGTTAGAAGGGCTTCTCAAGACAAAATGTAGCAAGTGGATTTGTACTCTCCCTATCACAAGATATTATTGTGTGTTTTGATTCTTTGGAGAGTGTTACTTACAACCTATTCCAAAGTGTTATCCTAGCTAATGTTGGTGTATAAAATTTCTAGAAAATAAAAGTTGCTAATAGATTTTAAAATTACGATGTATTTTAAAAGCTATTGTTTACTCAAAAGGGAAACAGAAGAGAAACCGATGATGTATTTGACCTTGACCAAATAATATGCAAGAAGATATGAAATGCAATCGTTTCATTTGATGAACTCTAATTACAATAGGGAGAAGGTTTATCTTTCCAGAATACAAAAACTACAAATGATAATTTCTCATTCTTTGAATGATATAGATTCCAAACAATCAAAACTACTAACTTTTCCAATTTTCTCTTTTCAACAAATATTTGAATGAAAATGTTTTCTTACAAAGACCAATAAAAAGAAGAATAAACTTTAGTCCTTTCTTTTTCAAATCAGAATAGAGACATAATCCAAAAAATGAAGAATGGTCTAAGAAGACTAATGCACTCTCAACACTATTTCCCAAATCAAACTCACAATGCAAGAAAAAAATGAAATGATAAGAAAAACTTTTGCGAATGCAAAAAATTAATTGTTTATTAATCGACAACAATCCAAAACTTAAAATCAATCCAAAACTCAAAAGAAATCAAGAATGACTTATGAAACAAACACCCAAGAACAAAGTCTTGAGATTATACCCTTGTGATAAGAAAGAAAAGATGAAATTTACAAAGAATATAAATAAGACTCTCAATCCTTGAAAATAAATCAAATCCAGACTTAAAAGATGTAAAAAATCATTCACCAATGATAAAAATTCATCCCAGGTAGTAAAGACAAATCTGGGCAAAGAAAAGAAAAATTGATTGTCACTCCAACAATTCCTACAGGAATCGTCGCATGTTGTAGAAGGGTACAATGCAACAATGTAGGATCATCGTAGGATATCAACAAGGAATAATGCGACGTCATCTCCCTAGTATGCACAAGTAGAGTGCAACGATACAGAATCATCACAGGCTGAAAATAGGACATAGTACGACAATCTTTGAATATAAAGAAAATTTGGAAGAATGACAAATATTTTCAATGAAGCTTTAGGACCAGGGAATCAATATGGATCACCCATAGAATCAAAGAATGATATTGATCAAAATAAGGTAGGTTAAAAGAAAATAAGAAGAAAAAAACAAAAAGAGGTCATATCCCCAGTATGGTCGCCAATTTTGTTATCGGATAAATTAGTAAGTGCAGACACAAACTAATCTCCCTAAATTCCACAGAAAGCTAGAAAAAAACAATACAAAATACAAACTTCATCTTAGACTTCATTGTCATATAAACTAGTTCAAAGAGGGACAAGTGACATACCTTTTAAATGACGTTTGATCCTCGCTAGTGTCGTTTTTGTCGCTCCATGTTTAGATTTGCGGATGGTGAACCTGTTTAAGAAGCACAAACCAACAAAAAGAGAGGACAAAGATATATATATTCCAATGAATTCTATGTATAATATCAAGGAGTTATACAATAAAAATCAAGACATCTTTATAGGAAAGAAATGTATTGTTGCATTATATTAGAATGGAAAGTGGAGAATACAACCCATGGCTTGATGTTGCAAGGTCCCTTTCAATGGCTCTTTTCTCCAACACACACACCTTTGCTCCAATGCCTTTGATGAAGAAGATCCACAATCTGACTTAGAGAGCTAAAGCAAATCTATCTCAAGTATAATCTATAGAAGAACTCTTCATGCATATGCAAGCCTTTGCAAACCTTAGCCTTTTCCATAAGAAATCCCTCTTTATATAGGATGAAAGAGAGATGGATGAGGATATTAGGATGATCCCACTAAATCAGATAAGAGATTAATATCCAAATCGATTGGAGGCCACTTCATCTTTTAGAAGATTCTCTTCTATAACATTCATTAATTTTGATGTTTCCCTTGTTTAACCATCATCACACCCTATGCACAGGCATCCTATGACAATGTCACAGTCCGTGTTTTGTGCAACATGCGATGATCAAGCATCATCACACCCCAATCATAGAGCAGGGTGCGACAATCTCCCTTGTCATATTTTTTAAGGAAGAAAAGGAAAACCACTTTTCTCATGGAGAAAGTCTCTTTTAATGTTTTCAGGGAACATGGAATTGGTTGTGCACATGTCGTCAGTCGATCACTAGGGTGACCAAAATAGTGTGTAACAGAATGGATTTTGGCATATTTTTCTTATTCTCTTGCTCATGTTCATAAATGACTCCCCAAGACCTCTTTTTATATGAGAAAAATATGGTTATTCGGTTTGGGGGTGGGCTACAAGGGGTAAAATGGTTAGGAAACCCTCCATAGCCCATAAATTCCACCAAATTCCATGCAATTTTATATTTTTTGCAACTTTTGGAGTTAAACATGGGCTAACTAACATGAAACACACGTGTGTATGTAGGATAACTAGCATGAAACACGCATTTGTACGTGGGCTATTAGTGCAGCAGGGCACGTAGACTATCCAAAAAATGTTTTTTTAAAAGGAAGCTTCAATAGTATTTTGGAAAAGTATGCAAATGGAAGGGCCAATGTCTTGTATGCACATATAAGGCATTTTGGACTATAACACTAACACTTGCATGAGATGTGATATCTTCTCTTTCTAGGCAGTGATATAAAACATTATTTCATCCAAATACATAATTAAAATTAATGTAAGTAGGGACACAATACATCATTCATCAATCACATAAATGTAGTGGGTGCATTATATAAACCAAAAGGCATCACCAACCATTCATACAAACCTTGCCTTTTTTTGAAGGTGGTTTTATAAGTGTTTTCTTATTTAACACATACCTATTGGTATCCCGATTTGAGATCTAATTTGGTGAAGTACTTGGCATGTTTCAAATGATTTAACAAATCATCAATCCTAGGTAGAGGGTACTTATTATTGAGTGTGATGTTATTCAAATATTTTTCGTCGATACAAATTTTCCAAGTCCCATCCTTCTCAGGTACTATGATGATAGGTGACCCACAAAATGAGGAGTTTGGAAAAATTTATCCTTACTCTAGCAACTGTTGCAATTGTTTCTTCACTTCATATAATTCTATAATACATTTTCTATACAACCCAATATTTGGTAATGGGGGGTCAAGAAACAATTGTATCTCATGTTCCACTTCCCTCTTAGGTGGTAATACTTTAGGCTCTTGGAACACTCTTTTGTATTCTTGCAACAATTCCTCTAACTATTGCTTCTTCTGTTTAGTACGTTCCTCTATGGATTCCTTTGATCTTACCAATTCATTCCTTGGTTGATTATCTCTCAAGAAAAGTAATACAAATTTTCTACTAAAATTGATCAATTTTTTTTATCTTGGTTGGAACTTACTAGAGAAAAATTCAATTTACCGTTGTGCACATTGATCATAAAATACTTCCCATTATTTATTAGGTAGTATTTTTTTTCTCTCCTCATGAATATTGCATCCCTCATATACATGTAGTGGCTTCCAAACACTACACCACACACATCAAGGGGTGATACATCTAAATCCACTTCATCAATAAAATTTTCACTTATATCAAACTTGATATTACATTGTGTAGGGACTTTTAGCTCTGCATACTTACTCACCCATATCAATGGATATGGGCTCAAATGATCATGAACTTCCAACCCAATATTGTTGACCAAATAATATTTTATGAGGTTGTCTTGTGAACTTGAATTGAATAGAGAAATCACCTTGGTCTTTTTGACCTAGATATTAATGTGGAATATTTTAGTCATCTCCTTCCTTCCTTTTGATGAAGGATACTTAGATTCACCTCCTTCTACACTAAGTTGTATACAATATTCTCATCCACATCCGAACTAATCTCTAGCATGTGGCTTGAATTTGTGTCCAGGAAGTTCTTCTTGGCATCATTTTTATAGTCACTTAGATTCATCTTTTGGTGTATCTTCCAACACCTATATTTGGTATGACCATCGATATTACAATGGTTGCAGTGTTTGTTTGGATCCTTTCACTCACGTACAGTTGATGTTGTTTTCTCGTCTTTTTCCCACTTCTTCTTCCCATTCTTGGAAGCATCTTGGTGGTATTTTTGTTTAGAACCACTTGGCTATCCTTTATTATGGCCCATGTTCTCCAATTACTATTCTTTCACATATGGCTCATCAATGTTCCATGGTTTGAACATCATCACTTTATTTCAAAATGACTATGTAGACCCTCTAGGTACTTGAGGATTATGTATGGTTTATTTAGAGATATACTCAACATGATAACCATTTTCCTAAACTTTGTGGTGTACTCTTGCACACTCTTTTCTTGATGAGCATTTTGAACACCTCCAACATAGTTATTGGTACAACACTCTCCAACCTAATTATCTCCATGTGGATTTCCCACTAGGATAGTGCATGGACCTCTAGTTTTAGTGAGGAAAATTAAACTCTCTACTCTCCATATATATTATGGATACTAGAATAGACTTCCAATTGTTGCAACCAATGATTCAACTTTATATAAATAATCTCACCTTGGTAGGGCTTGATTTCCACTTTCACTTCCATTTTAAACAGAGGTTGTGAAGGAGTGATGACATTGGAACGTTGATTCTTTTTCTCGAGCTCTTTTTCCAACTCATTTTTCGGGTCTTCACTATTTCCTAGTTTCTCATCTGATTCAAATTCTGAGTTAGAGCCACCAACATTCACAAAAGGTCTAAAAATTTTTTCTAGAGACATCATTAGGATGACCATGTTGTGAGAGATAATAATGATTTTCTCTTCTATCCTTGTAAATCTATTTTCTATTTCATACCAAGGGTTGTTATGACTCGACTCATTCACCATCACTAGGGTTCTACAAATTTCTTCTTAAGACAAATATTAGATCCTACAGCCTCCCACAAATACCCCAAATAAAAATTCTCTAATACCAATATGATTTATAATCTAGTGTGGATATTCCACCAGAACAATTTGTCACAACAGATCTTTCAATATTATGAAATATTTTATTATTCAGTTTGTTTCCTTTTATTGTAGATTTATTATTACTATCTTAATGCTCAAATTTATTAAAAGAACCTAAATAAAAAAATGAAAGAACAATCAATTAAACACGCCATCCACACAAATGAACAAAATATGTATCCTAGGAAATGTGATATGGTAGAAAACCCATCTAGAAGGTGATGCCTATTCTTTACTCTGTTTTCTTCAGTTATGACAATGAAAATAAAAAGAAAGTGGATCTCACTATGAGGTTTCCTATGGCATTGCGGCTAGAATGATTGCTACAAAAATATTATTCCTCCTTTGTGAGATCTCAAATCCCACTCCTATATTATCTTCTCAACTATGGAACAAGTACAATGTTAAAATAATGGAAACTACCTCTCTTCTACTATTTATCATAGCTTGATAGTCATCTGGGGTAATGGATTTTTGATCCTCAAACCTCAATTAATGTTAAGGTTTTGGAACTTCTAGAATCTTCTTGAAATTCCACATGTGACTATCCCCACATATTTGAGTAAATAGTGGTAACATGGCATCCACTCAGTGCAATAGTGGTCAACAAGGTAGGTCAACTTGCAAGAGGCATAACTTCCACATATGAACTCTAATTGAGGTGATTTCCACACCTCATAAGGTTCCATTTGGTCACACTTCATACATATTTGAGTGTCATTTCTACATTGAAACTAGGATCCAAAACCACATATATGGAATATGAACATGAAAAGGAATTATAACAATAGCATCTTACATTGTATATTTGTAAGGTGTGAGCAAATCCTTAAACCTTAGTAGATGAATGCTCAGACTCATTTGAGCTTCAGACATGTTCTACATATTTAAATCATTTCCTAAGAAAAAAAGTGACCAAAAGACACATTGAAACCTGAGTTGAAATTTTATTTAAGCTATGAACAAGTTGGCCTTAATAAAAGAATCCCCAAGTTAGTAAAAATTTATAACTAAATATAATTTAAGAATCCCCAAGTTAGTAAAAAGTTATAACTAAATTTAATGTAAGAATATCCAAATTAGTAAAAAGTTATAACTAAACATAATTTTAAGTTATACTTAGGTTATACTTAAAACATAGCATTAAGTTATGTTTAGGTTGGTCTTAACACACTGTAATGAACCCAAGCCATTATGCAAGGATCATCACTGTTTTGGTGTCTTTTTAAAACTTTTTCCTGGTT
>JASDQU010310386.1:163199-173832 GCA_032191745.1 Picea mariana
ATTCCATGCCAGAAAACCAATGATGGGACTCACATCGCAAATTTGTTTTTCAAAGAGATTGTTCGACTTCATGGATTGTCGAAAAGCATAGTTTCGGACAGAGACACAAAATTCATAGGCCATTTCTGGAGAATATTGTGGAAGAAGCTGGGAACTAATTTGATGTTTAGTTCTTCTTATCATCCTCAGACGGATGGACAGACAGAGGTGGTCAACAGAAGTCTGGGAGACTTGTTGAGGAGCTTGGTGACAGAGCACCATGGTAGCTGCGATAGCATACTACCGCAAGCAGAATTTTCTTACAATGATTCAGTGAACAGGAGCACAGGAAAAAGTCCATTTCAGATTGTATATGGAATGCAGCCGAGAGGAGTTTATGAATTGAGGGATTCAGAACAGACTGCGACTAGCAGTGCTAATGCAGGAGAATTCGCTGAAGCGATGAAGGAACTTCACAGCCAGGTGAAGGAGCGACTATTGAAGTCCAGTCAGGAGTACAAGCGCAGAGCAGATCAACATCGGAGACAACTTCAGTTTGAAGTTGGTGATCTGGTTCTGGCACATTTGAGGAAGGAAAGGTTCCTGAGAGGAACATATAATAAGCTGAAGATGAAGAAAATTGGGCCATGTAAGGTCTTGAAGAAAATGGGGCAGAATGCTTATGAAATCGAGTTACCAAAGGACATTGGAATATCTCCGACATTTAATGTTTCGGATTTATATCCATATAAAGCAGATGAAGTAGGAGCAGAAAGTGATGATCAACCAGAGGTCCAGTGGCAGAAGTAGATGCCAGTTGCAGAGAAGCCACAGATGGAGTAGATACTGAATAAAAGAGTGGGTAAGAAAACCAGAAGGAAGGAATATTTTGAATATTTGGTCAAGTGGAAGGGACACCCAGTTGAAGATGCCAGCTGGGAGACTGAAGCAGAAATTCGGAAGCATGGACATACCGTGCAGGAGCTCATGGAAAAAATCCCATGCAAATTTTCAAGCGAGGGAGTATGATGCAGGAGCATCCCTCATGACAAGCAAAACCAACATGGAAGCAGAAGCCAGCTGGAAGATGTCCAATGCCAGTTTTTGAATTTTTAAATTTTTCTTGAAGTTGATGCACTGAATATAAATGAGATCATTTAATTCAGGCACCTTGGTAAAAATGTAATCAGACCTCGAGCCATACGCTCTCGTCTGAGATAGACAGAGGCATTTATAGTAGTAGTTGCAGGTAGATAGAATTGAATTCTTAGATTAGATAGTTCTAGAAGGAAGAGGGAAAACTGAATATAGACACCCTCATTTGTATCATTGTAACATTAACAACAGGAGTAAGAAGAGTCTAGAGCATAGGAGAATAGCAGAGAGTTGTAGAAGAACACCCATGTACAGATCTTGAATTAATAGAAGAAGTTGATTCAGATTCATGGTTGTTGTGTTATTCTTTGTGTATGTGTGTTGAATGCTCTGCTTATGAATATTACTTCCTGTTATGCATTCGCTATTATGTGTGTGTATGATTTCATGTATCGAGATTGAAATCTGAGGGGAAGTGAGGTGAGTTACAATTGTTTCTCCTTTGAGCAAGGATTCCTGCAAGGAGTGTAGTTGAAGTCGTCCGCAAGGAGTGTGTTGACAAGGCTCGGGAGTTAAACTCTTGTTCTCAAAACACCCAGAAGTGAAAGTGGGTTTTTGAAGCCATGCAAGGAGTGCACAGGCTAAGGGAGAAAGTCTCAGTCATGAAACTGAGCAAAGTATTGAAGGACTGCTGCTACGGGCATACGCAGAGTCAAGGAATCTCGAACAGTTGAAGTGTTCGCAGGCTTGCCGCAAGGAGTGCGTGCAGAGAACCTCGTTGAGGTCAAAGTAATTTAGCAAAGCTCAGGAAGGATAGGCCTCTGAGACGCTGAAGATCAGCGTAGATAAGTGTGACTTGAAGCCAGAAATAAATGTCGCAGGTTGGCGAAAAGGCGAAGGAATCTCGTAGAGAGATACCCTTTTCATTTCGCGGATTATACAAGGAAGAACATACGGTCGAAATCTTCTGAAGAGATTTCATGAAGTTTTGAGGATCATCAGATCTTGTAGAGGTGCAAGGAGGTTACGGCGAGAAGATTCCGAAGAGGTTGAAGCTCAGGAGAGGCAGAGTCATCGATTCAGAGTCACAGGAGTCGTCATATCTACATGTGGTATCGTGTATCGGGGACTCAGGAGTTGAAGCCCCAAAGTTGTGGAGCAAGAGCAGCGATATCACGAGATGTGATATCCCGACAAGATCAGAGTCGTTCGTTGAGGAGGACGCGTGTAAGGAGATTCTCATTTTGCAAACTCGGACATTGGAGGACCGAAAGGGAAGTCCTTTAGCTTCGCGAGTGGCGAAGTGGTGAGAAGGCTAAGAACCGTCCATCTGAGGGGATAGGTGGCAAGAGATCAAGAGATCTCGCGAACTCGGAAGTTCACAGGATAAAAGCCCAAGTATTGAGTATTCAGAGTCGCGAGGCGCGAGGACGCGAAGCGGCGAAGTAGCGAGAGATTTGTAGCTGTATATCTGAGGAGGACAGGTGGCGAGAGATCGTGAGATATCGTGAACTCGGGAGTTTTCAGGTTGAGATCCCAAGCATTGGGTACTCCAAGTCGCAAGGTTGCAAGTAGCAAGAGAAGGACAGCCGTTGGATCTGGATCACAGGAGGACCGTTAGATCTACGTGAGGGATCGTGTCTCGGGACCTCGCAAGAAAAGGTCCGAGAATTTGGGCGCAGGAATTGCGAGGTTGCGAGAAGGTGATATCCCGACAGCTGGAGAGTAGTGTGGGCCATAACAGAGTTGGCGAGTGGAGTACAGGTGGCACAAAGGATTCGCGAGTCGTGAAGTGCCGAGGAGCCAAGATTTGTGTGGGCACTGAGTCTCGAAGTGCCGAGGAGCCGAGGTTTGTGTGGACGCGTGGCAGAGCATAAGGTGGGACTACACAGCCGACGGGTAGACACGCATTGGCTGGGGATAGAGTCAGCATACCGTTGAATTCTCGCATCTCGGGGACTCGCAGAATAGGAGGGGGAAAGCCCGACGGTTCAACCCGCGAGGTTGCGAGGTTGCGAGTAGTGAAATCCAACGAGGGAGGAGTCAATTCGGAGTTGACCGATCGCGTCTCGGAGGATCGCAACGAGAGGCACAAGAGTTCGGCTCACAAACTCACGAGGTCGCGAGGTTGCGAGAGGCGCTAACATTTAAGCCTAGCCCACGGTTGCATGTGGAAGGAGCTATACCCGTATCGTCAGGTCGGGTATCGCAAGATTTGAAAGGAAAAGTTGGGAGCTTGAGTCACAAACTTGCGAGATAGCGAGATTTAGCTGATCTCTCGGTGGTAAAAGGGGAGACCTCGGGGAAAGATTGTTGTGGGTGCAAATTTCCCGATAGGGAAATAGAAGAACCTTCAAGTTCTTCGGGCCGAGAGAGGAAGGTCCTGTGAGCGCGGACGTGCCTGGGTGGTGCGCCCCTGCGTCATTGATCCACACTTGTACAGGCAATTGATTGGATCATTGATGTATCTGGTTAACACCAGACCAGATATATTCTATGCAGTGAATGTGCTTAGCCAGTTCATGATCCAATCGAGACAGACCCACTGGATAGCAGCAAAACCTATATTAAGATGCCTATGAGGCACAGTTGGATATGGCCTCAGATATGTCTCCAATGTAGACTTGACCCTGCATGGATATGCCGATGAATATGTCCAGGGGGTGCAGTGGACCGGAAGAGCACCTCTAGTTGTTGCTCTACTTTAGGTTATGCCATGGTTTCCTAGTGTAGCAGGAAACAAAGATCTGCGACATTGAGTACCGCAAAGGCAGAGTACATAGCATTGACTATGGAAGTTTGCGAAGTAGTGTGGCTTCGCAAACATCTGATTGGTTTATTCGATCATGAGATGGATCCTACTACTATTCATTGTGATAACCAGAGTTGTGTGAATCTCTCTGAGAATCTTGTGTTACATGATAGATCAAAAAACATCGAGATAAAATATCACTATATCATAGACATGGTGTAGAGGAAGACGGTACACGTACACTACCTTCCTACCCATGAGCAGATTGCAGACATCTTCACCAAACCACTTGCTAAGACGAAGTTCGAGTACTTGCGTGAGAGACTTGGCCTGGTGGAGAATGCCTCCCTAGCTGAGAGGGAGTGTTGATGATTACAGTTGTGTGAGACAACCTCTAGGACACAGAATGAGTGAGTCAACCTGAGAGAGACCCCATGAGTTGGGTGTGCCCATGAGATGGGTGTGTGGTTCCTCTCTGAGACAAAGATGGAATGTTGTGCCCCTATGTGAGGTGGTGAAGCCCATGAGATGGGTGTGTGGTTCCTCTCTGAGACGAAGATGGAATGTTGTGTGCCCCTATGTAGGGAATCCCATGAGTTGGGTGTGTGGTTCCTATTTGATATGGATATGGAATGTTGTGTGCCCCTTGTTTGGGGAAGCCCATGAGTTGGATGTATCATTCTCTCTGAGACAAAGATGAAACAACGTATTGCCCTCCTCTGTGCAGAGAGTTTATATGATGTGATACTCCATATGATTATGTTGTGAGACGTAGTGAGAAGTAGATCTGTTGAGTTGGACGTGCCTATGGCTGAGGACAGGTGAACGTGATCCTAGTGGTTGAGCACTGGTGAGTGTGGTTCTCCTGTGAGATGCAGTGAGATAGAGATGTGGACATCCTTGTGGTTGATCACAGATGGATGTGACCCTAGTGGCTTAGCACTAGTGGGTGTATGATATCACTTGCTATATTGTAAAAGAGTTAGACTTACCTATAACCCTATTTGTGATGTAAAGGGTACAGGTCGACCGCACCATAAAGTGAAATATAATTAATGTAAATATTAATTAATATGGTAGTTATTAATTATATTGTGAGTTATTGAGRTCGACCMTGTTGTGCCAATAGACACTATTGTTGATASGSWYRGTATAATATAAATAAAGATAAATTCCCCACTGAGGAATCATATCACAAGTGTGAGTTTGGAAATTTCATCAAACACTTGTTCTTGGGAAAAGTGCACACCTCTCTTGGGCGCTAGTCTTCTAGGGTTTGTGAGCACCCTTTTGTGTGCTACGTTTTATGGTGGAGGTATTTCTCTTGAAGAATATAGCAAAGGATTGGTTGGGTTTTCTTCCCTTATTGACAAGGGTTTCCCAAGACACTTCTTGTGTACTTGTGCATGGTGTTTCTTCTTGTGATCTTGGTTGTTGCAACAAATTGTTTATGGTTCAAATAAAATTCTAAAATGGAATGAAATTCATGCTTGAGAATAGTTTATTGAAAAATCAATAGAGGTGACTGGAAGAGCACCTCCAGTTGTTTCTTTACTTTAGGGCCTTTCACTGAGATGTGGTAGACCTGTTGTTTCGACAGGAGCATCTCAATAGCCGACTAGAATTTCTCTATGATGCACTATCAGGTGAGTCTGCCTCCAACCAATGTCTGTTATGTTTCCAACCTTTCAATATTGTTCCAACATGGCATAAACATTCTTCTGGAGGCGACTACGCAGACACTCTTGGTGCTTAATCCCTCTGGTTTTGCCTCAATTTTTTTGTTGTTTACATGCTTTTCAACACTTTAGGAAAGTTTCTATGGCTACCTATCCCTCCTTGTATTTTCAAACATAGAGACAAAATGATCTTTTTTCAGAACCCTAGGGACGGATCTAGTTTCCATTTTTTTAGGTAGGTCGCTTCCTAGGTGTCCAAGACTATGCAATATTTACAGTTTCTACAGGAAATACAACTTTTAATTTACAAAAAAACATACAAATTTTCATAATAAAATATTTTACTTTAAAATATAAGTCTTCACAATAAAACTTGGTAAATAATAATAACAATTTAATTTTAAGGTTATGATTAAATCAAACACTAAATTGGTACATGAAACCCACACATATCCTTAGCCTAAAAAATATATAATAAAGTTTTATAAATTACTAAAAAAAAAATCTCACAATAACAACTCATTTAATCATTAATTTTGGAGTGAGGATGATATACTCTGCCTCTTTATTTGGAATGTTTGTTACATATTTTAGAAATAATGATTAGTTAATAATGGAGAAAACCGAATAATTGTTCCAACCATTTAATGGTTTCAACCATCCAAATTGTTTATCCTCCTATATAATGTACTCTTTAATTGATTTAATAAAATGCTCAACATTTCTTTGCCTTGATGGCCTTGAGGTTCTTTCATTCATGAGAGAAGTCGGTTCCATTTCATTTCTTCCTATTTCAAGTTGGTATCAGAGCGAGTTGAGTACTGAAGGCTGAGAGGCAAATCACTGCTTCTTCTCGGGTTCTGGAGGAGAGATCGAGAGCCTTCATTCTCAATTTCCAGAGAAGTACTTTCTATGTATTCTTATCTTGTTGTGTATTCTTTTCGTTGTGATCGCTGCTAAAATTTAAATGCTTCCTGGAGGGGATCGTTGCTAAAATAATTATGATCTATTTGGGATCATTGGGATCGTGACAGTCATCTGGAGGAGATATCACTATTGGATCGATGGGATGAAATAAAATCTTTGAGCAGTAGGTTGCTTCTCGCCAGTCTCATGATTTATTTCTTGCATTGGCCAGTTCACTACTCTTGATTTGTTTTCTGTAAGATCCAAGGAGTAGTCGCTAACTCTATTAAAATTCCATGTTATATAGGTATCAAGGAAATAGAGAAACTATTAATCGTTTATTGTCTAAATATGCTACCCACATATTTTCAAGGAAGTGTTACATACAAGGAGATCATTGATTGGAGGACTGTAGTAGAGAGAAGACTCATGGAGGTTATATGACCTCGGTCATCTCCATCCTAGATCGAGATCCTAATATGTTGTCAAATACAGCCTCCATAAAGCGTTTTCCTTTAATTTCACATAGACAGATAACTTGCCTTTTCAAGGATACATCATTGAATGTATATTAAGTCCATTTGTAAAGGCCATTGAGTTTTTCAAGTTATCGTAGACTTTATAATAATAATAAATTGTCATGGTATTGTGTCTGGTATCATCTCTCATGCGCTTGAAAAATATTGTGGAGATCATTGCTCGTCCAAATTGTCCAGATTGCTGCCCTGGTAAAGTTGTTGTTCTTGCATTCGAATCGTTGTTTTGAATTTGTTGTGAGTTTGTTGTGTGAAGGAGTTTGCAAGAATGGTGAATCCACTTGCTTAAATTTACGTCAATGAAGCCAATAAATTGGATGGATCGAATTTCGTAAATTGGAAATTCAAAATGAAAACCTTGATGGAAGTTTATGGTGTATGCAAGATCGTGAAAGGATATGAAGCATGACCCGATGCGACCCAGGTGCGACAGTGACAATAATATAAGATTTGGATAAGTGAGAGAACAAATCCAAGATATTATTACGAATATCTGTGAAAGATAATATAATTCCTCACATTAGAGATGCTAAGACTTCTAGTGAAACCTGGAAAGTACTTAAAGATTTGTATGAGACTAATAATACAAATCACATTTTTTTTTCTGAAGAGTAAATTGCTAAGTATTAAAATGGATATAAATGAGTTTGTTAGTATTTTTCTTGGGCGAATTAAATACATGGAAGATCAAATGGGAGATATAGGAGAAAAAGTGTCAAACACTGATCTTGTCACAAATTCCCCAAACAGAATGCTAGAGAACGATCAAATGTTTATAACATGCTTTGCAGCGAGAGAGAAAGCTCCTAAATTTGAGGAATTGACAGGTATATTGCTGCAAGAAGTAGAGAGGTGCATGAATTTGAAGCCAAATTTAAAGTCTCAAAATTCAAACTTAGCACTATGGATAAAGAAGAGATTCCCTAAAGGAAAACGAGGAGAAGGAGACAAAGGAGGAATTTTATTTCATAGGAAGACATTTTCAAAGCCAAATCAAGGTATGCCATCTAATAGAAATGAACCTAAGTGCTTCTATTGTGGTAGGACTAGGCATCTTGCCAAAGAATGTTATAAGAAGGAAAATAATGAGGCTAGGCATAAAAATAGAAAACGTTCATGACATTTTGCAAAAGAAAACCCAAATTTTGATTCAAAAGATCTTAGATTGTTTGTGTCTAATGCTACATTGTCTGCTGAAACTGATGATGTTGACACATGGTTTGTTGATTCTAGAGCTTCAATTCACATGACATGTAATAAGAATTGGTATATAAACTTTAAATAAACGCATAATGGTGCCCATATTTATCTTGGAGATGATCATTCTTATCAAATCAAGGGATATGTAGATATTCCAATAACACTTCCAAATGGTACTGTCAGACATTTGCAATGTTGTGTATGTCCCTGGGATAAAGAAAAACTTGATTTATGTGTCCATAATTACAGATCAGAATTTGAAGGTCGAATTCTTCAAGACACATTTTATAGTGAAGGACTTGCAGGATCATTACAGGACTATTGCCTCAGGAGTCAGAGTTGGAGGTCTGTACAAACTTGATGTCACCAGCAAGAATCATCAAGCATTGACTTATGCCACTATGCCTACAGAAACTCTTTGGCACCAAAGGTATGGTCACTTTAATTATCATGATTTGTTGTTATTACAAAAACAACGTATGGTTGAAGTACTCCCTATGTTGAATAATGAGTATGTTGCTTGTGAAGGTTGTGCATTAGGAAAGATGCACAAAGATGAATTCCCCTCTAATCCTGATAGGAGAAAAATAGATCTATTAGAACTTGTGCACAATGATGTTTGTGAACCAATGCAGACAAGGTAACTAGGAGGTGCTTATTATTTCTTATTGTTTATTGATGCTTGCACAAGGTACACATGGGTGTATTTCCTTAGGAGAAAGAGTGATGTTTTTGAATATTTTAAGGAATTTAAAAACATGGTGGACAAGAAAACAGGAAAGTCCATCAAAATCCTCTACTCAGATCAAGGAGGAGAGTACATATTAAGGAAATTTATCAAGTATTGCAAAGATCATGGAATAGTACAACAATTTACAGTACCCCACACTCCACAGCAGAATGGAGTTGTAGAAAGGAAAAACAGAACTTTGGTGGAGTGTGCAAGAAGTATGATGAAAGGTAAGAATCTCTCAAATTCTTTTTGGGCTGAGGCCATTAGCACTGTCATTTATTTAAAGAATAGAAGTCCAACAAGGTGTCTTGATCATAAAGCTCATTTCGAAGCCTTGTATGATTATAAACCAGCAGTTAATCATTTGAGGATATTTGGGTGTAAGGATTTTGCACACATTCCAAAGGAGAACAGGAAGAAGCTTGATGTGAAATCTATTAAATGTATTTTTATAGGGTACTATTCATAATTTAAATCATATAAATTGTTCGATCCATATACTCACAAAGTGTTTGCAAGTAGAGATGTAATTTTACATGAACAGGCAAAAGGAAACAATGAATACAACAGTCATGAAGGATGGCATGTACTTCTTGAAGATGAAGAGGTCAAAGAAGAGAATCACCAATAGGAAAAAGCATCCAGTGACATGGATACATCTAGCAGTGAAGAAGAATCTTCAAAAAACAGAGAAGAAGTCACCAGCCAATTGACAAGATCTTCACGACAGTTTCGTCTACCTGAAAAATATAAATATTATGACCTGATGAGTAATATTTCAAATGTCATAGAACCCATGATTTTTAATGAAGCTAATGGACATGAAGAGTGGAGAAAAGTAATGGAGGAAAAATATGACTCTATAATGAAAAGCAAAACTTGGGAATTCACTGAATTGCCTAAAGATAAAAATCCCATAGGATGTAAATGGGTATACAAACTTAAATTCAAAGCAAATGGTAGTATATATAAATATAAAGCCAAATTGGTGGAAAAAGGGTATTCACAGAAGGAGGGCATTGATTATGCAGAAACATTTGCACCAGTAGCTAAATTAAACACTATAAGAATGTTAATTGCACTAGCTACAAAATACCATTGGAAGCTTCACCAATTAGATGTAAAATCTTTTTTTCTGAATGGTGAGTTAAAGGAGGAGGTTTACCTTACTCAACCAAAGGGGTTTGTGAAAAGTGGTCAGGAACATTTAGTCTGTAAATTAAATAAATCATTGTATGGACTGAAACAGGCACCTAGATCATGGTATGAGAAAATAGATTCCTTCTTTCTTCGGAAAGGTTTTATGAGGAGCAAAAGTGATCCAAATATGTATACCAAGTTTGATGAAAAGGGGCATGTTATATTGATTTCCTTATATGTTGATGATTTAATTATTACGGGAAATTAAAAAAAAATGATTAGTGGAATTAAGAAGTAGATGTCACAGGTATTTGAAATGAAAGATCTTGGTGAGTTACATTACTACGTAGGTCTTGAAGTTTGGAGAAATGCTGGTCAAACCTTTGCATCTCAAGGTAAATATGTCAGAGAAGTACTTAAGAAGTTTAAAATGGATTAGTGTAAAGTTTCTTATGTTCCAATGCAACATAACACGAAACTCTATTGTGATGATGTTTCGAAGGAGGTAAATGATACAGTGTATAGACAAATGGTGGGAAGCTTGAACTATCTCACTACAACCAGACCTGACATAGCATACTCTGTTAGTGTGTTAAGTTATTTTATGGAAAAA